>JAVHNF010056191.1:10834-31892 GCA_034783455.1 Micropsitta finschii
CCTGGGCATAGTGCTCCAGTCAATGCCACAACCTGGCTCTTCACAAGAGCCAACATCGGCACTGGGAAGGGAACTGGGGTGAACCCTGGCCTATGCCCTATTCTCTGTAGCAAAAAGCCCTCAGCCCAGGGGTGAAAGACTTTTGGACAGGTGAAAGTAACCTTCGTGGTGCAAAATTGCTTAGAACATGCCCATGACACCTAAAATAGTTAAAACCTCCATTTTGGCACAAAAATAAGTGCTGTATGTGGAAGCCTCAGCTACATCGGTGCTACCGGGGTGTATTTGTTGAGCTCAAGTGCCAGCTGAGGAGCAAAACACAGAGCTGCTGGGTTTTCACAAGCAGAAACGCATCCTGTGAGAAGCAAGCAGAATTGCCCTAATGGAGCTTTCCCCATGCAGCTGGATGAGCCTGGAACCAGCTTCCAACATACGTGAATCACAGCTGCTGTCCCCAGTCCTGACTGAAGGGTGCTGCTCTCAATAAAACACAGCAGTTGAAAGGAAAGGGCCGAAGCCAGGCTGTGAAGCAGAAAGGAAAAGTTCTGATACAACACAAACCTCAAATCGCTGGGGTCGGTGCTCAATGGGGTGGGTTTGTTTGGCTTCCAGAAAAGAGTAGGATTATCAGGGTTGGAGGCTGCTTCAGGTCTCCTGGTGCAAAACACAACTGAGTAACTGTTCACAAGTACAGCAGACTATTTTCTTCTCAGATTAAATAATGCGCTGTGCGCATTATCTGAAGTTCCCTGGTTGCAGCTAAAAAAGCTATGCAAAGCGTTAACCCAAAGCATGGGTTCTCAGGAGGTTCTTCTTAGTGTATAGAATATGTTAACGTTTAAGCTAGTGTTTACCACCCCTGTCAGTCTTACAGGTCCCCCCTAACTCAAAGTTACAACCCTGCTGAGCACAGAGGAAAGCTCTGCTGCCTGCAGTCTCCTTTCCCAGCTGATAAAGAGGTTCCTGCATGGGGCTTGTCATAGCGTTTTCCCTTAGCCCCCACCACTGCCCCCCAGTTTAAATGTTGTCTCGAGGTGCCTGTGGCTGAGACGCGGCACGGCACCAGCACATGTCTGGGCTCAGGGAGCAGCCTATGCGCTCTCCACAAGGACAATTCATGAGGCTTGTCTTCAGCCATGGAATAAGGAGTTCCCTCCAGCTCTCCTGGCTTCGTGCTGAAGGCTTTGGCCAGCCACTTCCCCAAGTCAGGTAAGTCAGTGCCTGCATTTAGAGACGCTCCTCCCCAAACTTCACGTTTTTCAAAATCAAGGACTTAAAATAAGCATTTATTGCGGTTACTTTAAACCACTTTCTCTTCTCCCCTCCCAGGTACCGAGGCTGAGGATCTGCGGAGTCCCTCCATTAACACCATGCGCCTCAGCTGGAAATGACCTGGGGTTTAAAAACTTCACTTTTAAGCTCTGCTGCTTGTAAGAAATGGCACCTGTGCAGAAAGGCCGTGCCTGGCAGCCACCCACAGCACCGAACAGTGCCTCTGGTCTTGTAGAAAAAGCTACCAAAGAGCTACCCCTCACATTAAACCAACAGTGCCCAGAGAGAATAACGGGTTTAGGGGTTTTCTGGTTGCAAACAGTGTGGGAAGGAGTGGCCCGAAAGGACTGGAACAGGTTAGGTTCCACTCTGTTTACAGGGGGGTTGTTTTCCTTTCTGGTGGGACAGGAGAGGGGAGCACTGTGCAAGATTTATTTCACTTAGTCAGGCAGAAGATGTAGCTGCGAATTTGAGCTCATGAATCTCATCCCTAACGGAAACTCATGCAAAACCCCTTGATAGGAAAGGTTCAGCGCATCCACCACAGAGCATGAGGAAACAAGGAGCACAGGGTCTGAGGCATTTCACTGCGGCCTTTTGGGAGCCCAGGGTGGAACGTTTCATTCAGCAGCTATAGGTGCCACTGAACAACCCGCAGGCAGCCAGAGCACAGGTATTAAAAGAGCTAAAAAGAAGAATCCTTCCACTTACCAGCAAGTTCTTCATTCACTCGGGGCAGGGTGACCGCAGGCTGGATCAGCAATGAGCTGACCCGAGCTGTGATCCCCACAAGTGCTGTGATGGGCAAAATACTGTTGGAGAGACTGGAGACAAGGCAAAGGCAGGAGCCTCGGCAGGGCCGGGATGAGGGATAGGGAGGGTCTGCCCAGCCCCTGTGCTGGCTGATGAGAGTATGGTCCCTCCCTCGGAACGCTGTTGGCAGCTTTTTGACTCTCTCCAAACAATTTGCACCTCCTCATCCAGCCCCCGAGTGCCGGTCCTGGCTTCCTGCTGTTGAATTAAACGATCATCCCACTCCTGCTTCTCTGGGAGGGGAGGAGAAAACCGGGCAAACCGCCTCTGAGCCTTTTCCCCATTGTCAGCATCCTGCCAGCCTTTCCCTGTATGCGGATAAGGTGTCCCTCCTGCAGCTGCCTCACCAGAGGCCATGGATCCCCCAGGAGCCAGCTCCCCTCAGCCCTGTAGCACCCCAGGAGCAGTGAAGGGCTCTTCAGGCTCTGCAGGACCAGCCCGGCCTCGACAGGCTCCCAGCCCTGCTGTTCCAAAAAGTCCTGCACATCTGGCCAGAGGTGCGCATGCAGGAAGGAGGATGGCGGGCATTAAAGCCAGGCTGAAGCGTTGCCCTCATTACTCACCTTCCCTGAGTGGCCTGTCCCTTGTTTATGAGGCAAAACTAGTCAGAAGTACAGCGTGATTTAATTCCTGTACCTGAAGGACTCACTCTGGGTCCTGGTGCTGCTCTGGGTTCACTGCCAGCTCTCCAAGTAATGTAAGGTTTTGTCCTTTCTATGCAAAGGTTTCTTTCTAGAGAAAGGGTTCTTGTCCTTTCTCCCCAGGTTTAAATGCTCCTCTTGACTTCCCTTGGAGCAGGAACCTCAAACAGGTTCTAAAGAAGTCAGTCTGAAATCCAGATGCTCAGAGTGTTTCTTGCACTGTGTGAGCTTACAGGATCCCAGAGGTAAGCCAGGATTCGGTGGGTCCGGTACTCAGCAGCATGGGTAGGGAATCAAGGGCTTGTCTCTGCTTCTCTGCTCATGAAATTACTTGTGCAGATGGGAACAGATTCAGGTGCTGAAACACCAGACAAATCCACCCAGGAAGCAGCAAAGCTTGGATACAGGCCTGCTTTCAGCCCAGCGCTTTGGTGACAAGTATCTCCTACTCACACACTCCTGGATGCCTCGCTGCAGGTCTTACACCACCCCAGGGCCTCACACCCTGCGTGGCACGTGGGGAGCCCCTCACAATGTGCTCCTGAAATCACCCATCTCCAGCCCAGCAGCAAACACAACCAACTGCAGCCTTCCAGGGGACGGCTCCCATCGCCTGGTGTCGGGGCAGGGATCAACAGGTCTGACCGCGAGCTCTGAACACCCCTCCAGGTCCTGAAAACACTGGAAGCAAAGCTGCACCCACCGAGGTAGGCTCAGGTGTGACGGGGGTGCAGATACGGAGGCTTACACAGGGTGCCCATGCCCAGCAGTTGCCGTTCACTGAAGGGTTTTGGGAATCTGGCTGCCGTGCGGGACCGGGTGACCTGGCTGGGAATTGAGTCTCCTCTGCGCGGTAACACATGATGGGCATTAAACGAGGCTGCCCAGGCTGGCACAGTTGCACGCCAACACTGATGAGCAGCTGCCCTTTGGGGAGAAGGACTTCAGGGAGCTGAAAGCACAACACAGTTCCACATAAACAGTGGAACGAGACCCTGTCCAAGACAAACCATCATTGCATGGCTACAGCAGGTGAGGTGATACCGGACCCTGTCGCAGAGCAGGGAGGGAGTCTGCATCTCAGATTGCCTTCCCTTTCTGAGCTACCTTCCCATGCTTTTCCCACCAGCTCTCCTACACTTCATGCAGAGAAAAAAGGTTCAAGAGCACTATGTTCCCTGCAGACAGCCAGGCCAGGAGCAGGTGGCACAGAGTCATGGGACGTGAATATACCCCAGTGCTGAAGGGCAGAAAGCAGCACGCAAAGCTGGGCTTGGGGGAATGTTATTTATTGACGATGTGGAAGAGGAAAATTGTTTCCACTTCTTGCATCACTGTCAGTGCTTAATGCTGATGTGGAATGAGGCTGCAGGGTCAAACCCCTGATGGACAAAGCAAATCAAGTCTGTTTATTTAACAATGTAATGCCTCTGCGGGGCTTTGTTAACAAGGGAAACAACATTATGATGTGGGCTATAAATTGCTGGTGATAATTACAACTTCAATTTCATTTTAGTTAAAAAAATAATGAGAGTCGTAAAAAGTCTAACATCAGATACCACAGTGCGAAATGTGGTATTATAATGTTCAGAATCTCTCTGGAGTAGTTATCTATCTGAATTAGGTTGTAATTTGGCCTTATTGTCTAATCCCACTGGACTGGGGTAATAGCTGGACAGCAATTTGTGACTCAGTTGTTGCCAGTGCAAAGTAAGGATTCTTCTCAAGTTGAATCACCCTAGCCTAGGTGCCTTACACAGCATACTGTTGGAATTATTCAGCTTGCATACATCAATTCACGTCTTGCCCCTTATGCATTAAGGTAGCCCTTCATTGTAGCTCTTCATTTCCAATATCCCTTAGAAACTGTTTAAAAATGTCTCCATCTCTTTGGCATTTAGACAAACCATAGTTTTGATTTTCCTGGGAGCTGGAGAGGACCTTCTAGTGGGTACTCTTTACACCTGAAGAGTGAGACTGGTGTCTTCTGTGAGGCAAATATCCTATGTTCAACAAGTTCATGTTTTCTTTCCCAGGTGCATCTCCATTTTTTTTGTGGAGTTCCAGACATACTTTGGGCAAGACTATGCCAGAACAGCTTGGATACACTCCATTGTAGACTGTGCTACGATGCTCTGTGGTGTGTATTACACTTTAAAGACTAGTATGTCTGCTTTTTCTTCAGCTCCATTTGGTTTTAGCATGTTCACAAATTGGCAGAGTCAGCTGGGAAACATAGATACTGTGGGCTCTCTGGGGTATGGTATATCCAAGCTGCTTCCTCCAGCATAGCTTTGCAGGAAGGGAGTGTCTTCATATTCCAGAAAAACGCTACAGAAAAGATGTAGAACTCTGTTTTGCCAAATGATCTAAGTTTTCAGAAATGTACTTTTGTCGAGGTCTAGTGGGAGAAGTCATGTTCAAGATCTACTAACTGAGCAGTTGTTTCTTTTACCTTTTGATTGGAACCATACTTGAGACTTAGTACAGGATATACATCTTGCCTTCAGATCAAGTCAGGATCTTCCTCTTTTTAGCAAACTTGTATGTTTACAAGCAGTCTTTTCCCTTAAAAGAAAATTCAGTGTTACTAAAAATGACATGTATCAATGCAGTAGTTGTACCCAGTTTCTCATCATGCGTAAGATGGTTAATCCATGAGAATTGCTACAAAGGCACAAGGACTTAGCTGGAATGAGACACAGCAACTCTCCTGTGTCAGCCAGGTTACATCTTGAGTTAAAAACCAGAAATAAGGATAACCTCACCCTGGCATTAGAGGTAGGAGAGAGGGAGAGGGCCGGTGATGATACGCCATGGTAGGGGCATGGTGATCTGGGAGCCATCAACACTGAACAAGTGCAAAAGAGGGGTAGAAGCCCTCTATGTGTGAGACCTCCCCTGTTTGGGTCTGATGCAGAGCCCACAAGGCCAGGGAGGAGCGAAGAAGGACACCTGAAGTTAATGAGGGCTGAAGTGCAGATTCCAGGTAGGGGATGGCCTCAGTGTTGTAAGCATGGAGTAATGAAGAGCTGTCGCTGTGGCCTCTCTCGGCCCCCAGAACTGTGAATTAGTTGTGTCCCATAATGACTTTGATGTACACAAATGGCTGCTGAGAAAGCTACTGTAAATTTCAGTTTTATCGTGACTTTCAGGAAGATGATTTTTAGAAGATTTTGGTGCTCACAGCATTGTAGTAGGGGGATGCTGGAAGATCACTCTGCGTGATCATTGTTTTCTGCTGCCTGCCTACTGCTTCCTTCTTGGTGATGACCATTGCAATGAACTGTGGGTGAGGACCTGCCATTAACTACCATCTGTATTTGTTCCTTTGAAGCCCCGCTTGGGAGTTTGATCAGTAATCATGTATCCTGCCAAGTTGGTATCATGTTAGGAGGGCTGCTTGCATCTACTGGACTAATTTTGAGTTCATTTGCCACCAGCTTGGAACATCTCTACTTATCATTAGGAGTCCTTACAGGTAGGAGGCATTCAGCCCATTGTTCTTGCCAAGAAAACAGCACAGGAATGTTAAAAATAATGGTCCTTCCTTTCAAGAAGGGGAATCTCTTCTCCATGTCATATTGCTACCACACTGTTGAATGGAAATACTCAGAGTTGTTCCCTTCATTGTAAGAAGAGAACCTGCGAGGGCTTCAGCACTCAGTGAGTCTCACACAGCCCAAATGCAGCACCCTGAAAAAGCAACTCTTTTGTTAGAGAGAGGACAATGGGTGAAGTTCTGAACTGACAGGAGGTCAGGAAGGACTGCTGTTGCAGGTGATACACAAAAAGTTTTCCTTTTTTTTAACCCCTGTGATCTGAGCGGAATTTATTGTAGTAGGAGCCCCAGACCATCCAAAAATATTTGCATATTAAAAAGCATGAATCTAAACATAAGAGTAATCAGGCAAATATGCACTGGGTGAATACTTGGTTCCTCAGCTGTGCACTTAATTTTTTTGTCTACATTATGTTCCAGTTGAAAAGCAAACAAAGTGCTGGCTGGTAGTGTTGCTGTAGCAGCTCTTCCACTTGTGTTCAGGTATGGTGATAACAAATATCTCTGTCTTGTCTCCCTGTGTTTGTTGCACACAGAGGAACTTCAGAGGTGCCCATGGTCACACTGGCATTCCTTCTTCATTAATACTGACGTGGTAGCCACAGTGATATAAGCCCTTGTACTTGATCTCCTGCTGTTTAGTAACGAGTTGGTAGAATTATTGCAGTTCACATGCTGCCACAGCTTATTTGTTTAAAAAAATCAAAAATCCTTATAGCAGTGCATGTCGCTCCTGTATTACTGTGTTAATCTTTGACAAATGTGTTCATAACAAATAAAAAGGCTCCTTGTAACTCGAGGGACTGTGCCACATACCACGCTAATGCCATCAAGACTTCCTTCATGAGAACCACAGTAAATACTGAAGTGGAAAAGCAGTTGCACTTTGTACATGAAGTTGTGAAGAGCCAATTCTACAAGCAGTGAGCTTCCAGTCTGTGGGGATTGTTTAATGGCCAGGTGAACTCTTGGTAAAGGCTGGAGGTGGTGCCCCAGACCAGAGAGGGGGTGGGAACATAACTGGTGACTGTCTAAATCTGTAAAAGCTTCAGGACTTGAAACTGTGAAGAGTGAAGCAGAGGTGAGATACGGAGTGTCAATAAGTAACAGAGTTTCTTCTAAGAGGCACAAAAATGTTTCCTGTCCCAAGCTTTGCATTTCCACTTTTCACAGGATGTTTATTATTATTGACTTTTTAGGTCATATTTCCCCCACCAACTCACAAAAAAATAAGCAGTGTATACACCAAATGGAGTTTAGTTTTCACAGTTCTCTAGTAACGATGTCCAGCTTAGGGCTGCTCCTCTGGCTCTGCTGCCCACACAGGTCCAACCCCAGCTCTCTGACCTGCTCCTCCCCTTGCCTCTTGAGGGGTGACAGAGCTGGCAGCCATTGCTCATAGTCCTTCTAATCCACTTATCCTGTCTGGGCAGGCTTAGTGTTTGCCCCGTACAGTGTGGCCTCTGAGGAGGACGTGGCAAGCTGGTTACAGCACTAGGTGATTATCTCCTGTACTGGCCAGTTCTGCCAAAAGCAGCGGGAACTGTTTTACCCTTAGTGCAGGATGTGCTACAAAACCCTAGTCAGGAACTCATTTCTGCAGCTCATTCACAAATACACATTTTAGTGATAAGGCAAGCATTTGATGATTAAAATCTGCTCTCTGGTTCTGCAGCAAAACCCACAATCTTTTAAGCAGTCCCAGAGACGGATCTCATTTGTTTACTAAACTGGACATGGCTTTATTTTCTGAGGCTTTTCCTCTCCTCCTCTTTATTTGTAGGCAGGGATTTAAAATGGTCAGGACTCCAAGCAGCTGCTGCATGGAGTTTGTTTAGCTGACTAAAAAAGGTTTATTGTGGAACATTAGTAACAGAGACAGACTCTTTGTACTGGGTTTCAGAGACCTGAAAATTAATGTTCAGGGTTGCAACAGGCTGAAAAAAAAAGTGGTACCTCATCAGGACACTATATCTAGTGCCAGCATCTGTGCAGACCCCCAGGCAATGCCTCATCTTGCAGCCAGGAGAGGCTGACACACCATCTCTCTGATGTTTATTGATCGCCCTTATTCTTATTATTAAGTGAATCCCATCACTTCTTTCTGAGTCTTGTTATAGTGGATAAATGATAATTCGTTAGGTTTGTCAAATCAGTGACTGACATGGAAGAAAGGAGTCATCCTGGTTTCTCTTCACACTGTGACTGGGCTGCGAAATAGAGGATCAGAAAAAGCTTCCTGTTTTTTTTGTGCTAATAAAAGTACTTTGCGTGGTTTAAGTTAATGTGTTCCATATGTCATGCTTAGCATTAAGCTATCTGCACTGTGCTTTCTCTTCTAGGTCTTGGGTTTGCACTCTGTTATTCTCCAGCCATTGCAATGGTGGGCAAATATTTCAACAAAAGAAAATCGCTGGCATATGGAATAGCCATGTCGGGAAGCGGAATCGGTACCTTCATCCTGGCCCCTGTGGTCCAGCTCTTAATTGAGCAGTTTTCCTGGCGTGGAGCTTTACTCATCCTGGGAGGTTTTGTTTTAAACCTCTGTGTCTGTGGTGCCTTGATGCGGCCCATTGCTCTTAAGGAAGACCGTAAAACTGCTCCTGAGTTTCTTGAACAGGATTATGTTCCCAAAGCACAGAAACGAGACGTAAAGCAAATGTCCATCTGTTCACCCTTAATCAAAGCGTGGTCTCATGAATGTTTATGCTACTGTTCAAGGAAGGAATATAACTTTTTGCTGATGCCAGGCTTCATGGTGCTGGCAGTGTCGGTCTTATTTATGGCATATGGCTGTAGCCCTCTTTTTGTCTACTTAGTGCCTTATGCTTTGAGCGTTGGAGTGAGTCACCACCAGGCTGCCTTCCTCATGTCCATACTTGGTGTCATAGACATCATTGGAAATATCACCTTTGGATGGCTAACAGACAGAAGGTAATGCCTTTTGGCTAAACAAGTGTAAGCTTTAGCTGATGGGAGGCTGGTGCAAGTGAGGTATAAAGTTAACATTATGGATTTTTTCTGTAGCATGTGTAACTTGAAAAAACCCTGAACCTGCAACAATAAATAACTAAAAGAGAAGAACACCTCTCCCCCTAAAAAAAAAAAACAACAAAAAGCAAACAAAAAAACCAAACCACGACCCCCCAAAAACCCAAAACCCAAATCCCCAGCACACAGTCTAGCTTTCAAAAATGCCTACTATTTAATGTTTTTGTCTCTTCTGAGTTTGTTTAGATAGTGGAAATGTAACTCCTGCCTCTGAGGTATGATGAGCATCATCATCTGTTCTTATTTCCTAGAGGATCTTACTCTACTTCCTCTGCCTTTACGACTCTTGTGTGCTGCTGGAGAGACACAAAAGTAATGGGAAAGGGTCAAAGGTCTGGCCCACCACTGTTGGGCAGATACTCAGAAGAACTGACCTAAAATTGTTATTCATTTTCCAGTACGTAAGAACTCACCATGCTTTGTTAACTCAGCTCACTTCAGACGTCTGTGTGCAGCATCTGTAACATCAGTAGAGACTGGCTAAATTAAGAAGGATTTTTGTTCTAAAGGACACATTCTTTTTGGTTATTCAGTTTGTGGGAAAATCAGTTATTGGTTTTGTGGGGCAGGGAGAAAGGAATTGTCATCTCAGCTTACGCTAATACCAGTGTTGAAGGGCAAAGGCGAAGGATGACATCTAAGAGACCTACACTGTAATATTTTTACATAATACTGGGAGCATCTTGCTGAGCTGGGATGTAAAGCCCAATGGAATACTGCTTTGAACACTGAAACTTCAGAGTCTGTGAAATTCTTGTGGCAGAGTGGTTCCCCTCACTAAGAGTAGCTCAAACCCCACTGCAGACAGCATGGGCTGCAGCTTACCAGATGTTTCTGCAGCTGTAGGTGTGCAGCTTTCCCCACCTGGGCTCACTGGTGCTGAGCTTTTTATCTTGAAGACTGTGCAAGAAAATGGACTTAACTTTGAGCCGTATAAAAGAGAGAGAGACTGAAGTGCTTCATGGCAGGGCATAGAAACAGATGCTGTGCCCAGTGATAATCCTTTTCTGTTTTGAAATTTGCAGGTGTCTGAAGAAGCATCGTCACTTTTGCTACCTCTTTGCTGTGGGAATGGATGGCCTCTGTTGTCTTTTCCTACCAGTTCTCCAAAACTTCCCCTTGCTTGTGCCTTTCTCATTTACCTTTGGTTACTTCGATGGAGCCTATGTAACACTGATCCCCGTCATAACAGCAGATGTAGTGGGAACTTCTTCTTTATCATCAGCACTGGGTGTTGTGTATTTTCTGCATGCCATACCATATCTAGTGAGCCCGCCTGTTGCAGGTCAGTGCGCAAATGACTTTCCTATAATCTTATCACTACTTCAGATTTGCCTGTCAGTGTGACATAAAGGGAGAGGAAGGACAGCAAATGCACACTAAATGTGGAGGTAGCCCCTGGGCAGAGAAATAATATGCCTAGACCTTCATAAGATTTTTAGATCACTCTTGAGCCCTGTCTTGATGGGATGATTTCTACATATAGAGTGAGTTTAAATTTAAGAAGCAAAACAGTATGGAATGGGACTTCTAAGAGCTTCACATCACCACTTCACATAGTTCAGAAATTCTACAAGTAGAAGGGACAAAATTTCACTGTGAAATTACATGATTTTGAAAATGTAACAAAGAGAATTTCATTCCGAGGTGGGTTTTTTGGTGCAGAGGACTCGATCTTTTCATCTCCAAACTATTTTGAACAGGTAGGTGAGTCAGCTTCAGTACTCTTTGGTCACAAGCTCATCACTGTAATATCTAACCATCATTTTCCCCATCAGTTCCATCACAGTGAAGTAAGGATGAGAGCTGAAGTTTTAAATATTGTGGAAAGTCAGAGATCTTTTTCAAACAGCCATGTATATATATGTCTGCTGGATTTTGTCTGCTGTTCACATCAATTCCTGGTTAATCACTACTTTTGAATCTTTTCATTTAATTAGCCGTAGCAGAAATCATTGGAAAGTGGAATCATTTTAAGTGATTCATGAGCCTTGGTCATATGTCATTAGATGTTTCTGTATGAGAATGTCATGCACACAATATTTAATCCCAGGGCTCTCTAAGCATGACTTTAGACTGCCATCTAAATCCATCCAGTTGAAAGATGTCTATTAACTGTCGTGGTGATGACTTCTGGGCCTTTTTTCATGGATTGGACCTCCAAACAAAAGCCCATAAAAATCTTATCTGTCTCCTTAGGACTAATCCCTCCCTGCTCCAGGAGGTAAAAATATAGTGATGGTGATGTAAACCTGTATTGTTTGATTGTATGTATATGTGGTAACTGCAGAAGTTTATAAAACCCCTGTTGATCACAGGATTTGTAAATTATCAGAATTCTGGTGGACCTTTAAAAACACATGATTTTTTTTCCTACAGGCTGGCTTGTAGACACAACTGGCAGTTATACTGCATCCTTCCTCTTGTGTGGATTTTCTATGATATTTAGTTCAACGTTATTGTGCTTTTCAAATCTAGCAAAGAAAATCAAAAGGACTCCTTTGCTGTCACTCACCAATGACACAGGCACAAAACAGCACATCTGGACTAATGGAGCAATAGCTTATTCTGTCACAGCAGAATTAGACCAAAAAGATGTTGAATTTTTGGCTATGGATACAAACAGCTATAGCAACAGATGACAAGTGCATCAAGATTCAGTACTGCACAGCCGTGACTGAGACAGAGGTGGCTCTATAGTGTTACACTGATGAAGATATTACAGCATCTCTTAATTAGATTTTTCTGTCATGTTTTAGTTGGCTAAAGTCTACATACAGCATTAGTAATACCAAGTAAATGCAGTAATAGAAGGAAGCTAGGCTGAAAATAGAGTTGTAGATACAAATGTTCACAGATTTGTTTGAAATGCAGTATGGCAACTCCACAGGTAATCTAGAAGATGAAAACTGGCTATAATAAAAAATAACCTATAATCAGTCACGAAAACTGAACAATAAAATTCGAAGTATTTAAAAAATGGTATTAATGAAATAAACTTTTTGGTGTTCTGGTCTATTATGTTTCAATGGACTACTCACACAAACCACCAAAAAACCTTCCTCATGTATCATTCTGCATTAAACTCTTCACAAATAACTGTGCCAGATGCCAAAGCCATTTGTTTTAGTTTGAGGTGGTTTGGTTTTGGCTTGGTTTTTTGTTTGTTGTTTTTTTGTTGGGTTTTTTTTGTGTGTTTTTTTTTGTTTTGTTTTGTTTTGGTTTGGTTTTTTTTATTTTGTTGTTTGTTTTTTTTTTTTTTTTTTAAATCTGGCAGGAATCTGTGATTTATGCTGAAAGTGTCTCTGGAGCAGCTTTCATTTTTATGGTGTGCCTAAATTTTGCACATACATTGCCATTTCATTCCAGAAACAGTTTTAGACTGACTTTACCAACCCCCCTACAGAAAAATTTTGAGGTGGTTGCTGGTTTGTTTGCTTTTTTTTTTCTCCTGGATATCTTTAAAGCTTGAATTTCTACACATTGACATTCCAGGTGTCATCCTCCGGTTGATCCTTTTCTGGGAGGGTGAAAGAGGTGCCGTGGCCACTCTGCTGTCTGAAGAGCAGTAAATTTGTGCCAGGGGAATGGGCTTGATGATAGACAAACCTGCTTTATCTGCATGAGTGGAAGAAGCCCAAAGGCAGCTCAGGAGACTAGAGGAGAGTTTCCTCTAGTTTCTATTGTTTTTCCAAACACAGCATCTTCCTCCTATAAAATCAGCAGCTGTTGATGAGTCTGTGCAAGCAGATGACTGTGAGACTGCCCACTCCAGAGACCACTAGTAAAGAGGATGTTAGCAAAGTCATTTCTGCATATTGCAGGGGCAAGTCTGTCTCTTTTCAGGCCTAGAAGCTGTAGCCTCAGTTAAGAGCAAATTACTTGTTTGTACCATCTGAAGAGCTGATCAGGGCACTTGTCCTTGATGACCAGAACACCACAGCTGTGATTTGCACAGGTTTCCTTTTACTTGTGCTGGCTGCTTCACAGGAGCTACAGCCTGAATGTAGTTCATGGGGTAAATTACTGATGATCTCATATATAATAGGATGTTTCTATGTTTCCAGAGTGAAAATGTTGACAGCAATGGAGGAACTTCTCATTCTGCAATGTGAATAATTTCTGTGCTTTGATGCTATATACAACTGCATTCTGTTGATTAGCAAATTGATCAGAGCCCAAATAATTTTTACCAGTGCTAAACTAGTAGTTTTGTAATCGTCTGCAGTGTATTCAATGGTTGCTTATTGTGTCTTATTCTACTTTGTGCCACATAAGGGAAAATAACATAGACTAATGTTCACCAATTTGATCTAGATTGAGAGTATAGCCATAGGAATATAATGTATTTATATATATATATATGAATAGTATGTGTGGCAAGTAGTTTTATTATTCATGCATATTTCAAATATAACATATTAAAACTGTCTGTCTTCAGTTGTCTGTGCTCAAACGAAGTATTTCCTGCTGCCCTGCTTTAGGAGTGTGGTCAGAGCCAGTGGCATGATCTGCATGCACAGATAACAGAGTAAGAGATGGATGGGAGTTCAAAGACTGCTTAAAACTAGTGACATAATCTTTTTCAGCTCTGCCTGGTAATTAAGTCCTGAGCCCTAAGCTTGGCTTTAATATATGTTCATAAAAAAAGGAGAAAAATTATCCATGACTGTTTCTTAATGAGTTAGGAAAACTACTCACATTTGGAAAAAGACAAAGTGGGTTTATTAATTAGAAGTGATGAAGATATTGGTTTAGATCTTAATGCAAAATTTTAATATAAAAATGTAGGGAAGAGTGTGGTCTACACAGAAGATAAGCAATTTTCCACAAGTTGTAAATTGCCATTTTCATTTACTTCACAAAAATTTAATTACTTTGTTTACCACATTGTAACATGACAGCAGTTGTTCACACCAGAAATGCATATTGTAAAAGCCTGTTGGAATAATAGTATATGCATTTTTATCCCAGTAAACAACACTGTGTAATACAGTATCAGCATTTTTTAAGTAGGTATTTTTTTTTTCACAAGCTTTTTTCCATTTATGCGTTTACAGCAGTATTTCTTGTTTTAAATATCTAATTCAGCAGAAAACACTCAACTGGTTTTATGCACAGACCTTTTGTAGAAAATGGTAGAATTATTTGTTTTCTAACACTGTATCTGCTTTGACTTCAGCCAATGGCCAAAAACTGACCTACCAGAATATGTATAAAACACTGTGAAATATCAGATATGAATCTCCCCAGTAAGAAGCAGAAGGAAGGAAGCATAAACGAAGAGTGGAAGAAATAGGAATATAGTCTAGGTTTGTGAAGCCTTATGACAAACTTCTACCCCCTTGTCCACACAATGCAAACTGTCGGGCTGTCCTCCAAGGAGGATATTTCCTGGCATGGCACTGTGCAGCAGTAAGCAGACATACCTGGGCTAGCTGTGAACAATTTGGCAAGCTAACACTTCACGTACCCACCAGCCCTACTGAACACTGATGGGTATGAGCTTGGATGGAGCACTGCACAACTGACCCTGTCTGCCTTCCAGGGAAACCATGGTCAGACTTGGCTAGGGAAACCTCTGGCTGAGAGAGAAACAGAAGGATCCTACCTCAGATGAATCCTGCCTGGAATAACACTCTATTCTGTACAATGAATGGGAATTCCACATAAGTGAAACTGCTCACAGTTGCTGAAGTTATCCCATCTGTTTCCATTCTATGAGGTTTGAAATGTGGAAACCATCATTCCTTTGAATTTGCTTATGTTCTAATGGTAACTTTTATCAAATCAACTTTGGAACATTTAATAAATTGTACCTTGTGTGAAAACAGCATTGAAAAAATCAAGTCCCTTCTGTTGAAATAAAATAGCCCTGTTTTCAGGGGAAAAAAAGAAAAGAAAACCCAAAACTTTGAGCCTGGAACCTTTCTGCCAGCTTGGATGATACTTTACCTTCTGAAAAACAAAAGTTGTCTGTGCTACTATATGGGGAATATATTTTATATTGCCACAACAGTTCCTCGTTTGCATTCTGAAGTGTTACAAATTTATGTGCGAAGGAAGATCTTGTGTGAGTTAAGCTGTAACAGGACTTCATGGTCATCATAAGGAGGTCCTTAGTTGGAATTCTCTCAATAAATAAGATCTTCTTCTAAGTGACTATTCTGGTGTATTGCAGTAGCGGTTTTGATATAATTTAGAAAGTGCCTTTGAATCGTAAGTGAATACTTCCTGAAAGGTTATCTTCACTCTTGTTTTCCCTCCACTTTTAGCATAGGCTCCAATCATGTATTCATACTTGGGTGTGAATTGAGAGATGTTCAGCTTCTGTGTGGTTCTGGGTGTTGCCACTGGACGTGGACACTGCAAAATGTGTGTTTCGTTTTGTCCACTTGCTGAGGCTCAATCTCAGCCTTTACCTTTGTTGCACTAGGCAATGCAGCAGCACCACCCTGTGGGAAATAATATTTCTCCTCATTTACAAGACACTAGGCAAGAACTTAGAAAGCAGTGTTTGACCAGTACATCCAAGGGCAGTACTGTGGTCCAGTGCAATCCTCCAAAGCCTGAAACAGGTCAGGCACTATTGTGCATTGCTACGCCCCACAATCAATTTCTTTGCTGTGGAGAAGACTGAGCCACTCTGACTCTTCATAAACAGCCTGGCACACATTTTTCTCAAAGTACTCTTCCTTATTTCTGCAAGGTTCATTTTCCAGGAGAGAGACAGGAAGAGGCCCTGATAGTGGGATGTGGAGGGGAGCGTGGATTTGCCACCATAGCTTTGGGAACCTGCACCACCACTTCTTCCTCAAATTCTTTCCTGCTGCTGTCCATGCCCTCAGGAGGGTTTGGATGGCAACGATGCTGAGGCTAGAAGCCTCAAGACTGAGAAAAACAGTGAGATCACCTCCCTTGTACTCTTTTGCCCTAGAAGCTCTGAGAACACCACCACAGGCAGTTGCTAGCTCCTGGCATCACCCCTACTGTTGCTTCTACCAGCTTTCAGGAGTGGTGTGTCAGTCCTGCTCACAGTCCTTCCTTCCCTCCTCCATCCCTGCTCTTTCCCTAGGTAGGGTACCACCCTTGTTTGTAAGAGAGAAGCTGGCAGGCAGCTGGGAAACTGAGATGTTTTTTCTCCCTTTTTTAGGAAGAAGATGTGATTGTATTATGTACACTGTTAAGCTCCCGATCACTTTCACTTGTGTTATGAAAGATTCTTTGAGCTGAGAGGGGAGAGGCTTCCTGGTGTTTCATGATTCAGTATCGTATTTTACACTCCTTCAGGCCTGTCATCCTGACTGTACATGGGACTGGTGTTGCAGGGCAGAAATGCTCCAGGATGGCTGGAAATAAAAGTGCGCATCCTTCCTTATCGGCTCTGTCTCTGAATGAACCATTCTGCTTCATTCTGTGCTACCGGCTAGGGCTCAGAAGTGTTTTAGAAGCACAGTGCTATTTTTCTCTGAGCACTATGATCTATCATACCAAGGTACAATACTGTGGAATTAGTCTGGCCTGATACAAAGAATACTGACTTTTAGTTGGGTATCTGAAGACAATCACCTCCTCCACCCATTCTCCCTGTCCTTTCAGCCCTTTCTTCCACTCATATAGACTCCGTGGGCACCGACTCCTTTTCCCATGTGCCCTTTGTGTTCTACTGCCCTGTTCTTCAGTGCTCATGCAACCTTTTGATCAAGCTGCACTCTGCCCTCCATGTCCAGTTCTGTATATTTCTTATGTCTGTTTTCCATCCCTCGCTTGTTTCACCAGCATGACTGCAGGTAACCATCTTTTTAGCATTTCAAAGACTGCCTTACCTTCCCCTCCAGATGTTTGCTGTAGCAGTTCCAGAGAGTGTGGTTTAGAGTAAACTAGATGGATGCTGGTCTGTGCACAGCTTAATTCTTTGGTGCAACACCTGTGAAATCAGCTTTGCTGAGAGTTTGGGAAAATAAATGGGGCTATGTCCTGACCCTTTCATATCCTGCCAAAACTTCATCCTTGTTATTTTTTCAAAAAGCCATTTCCATTTCTTTTATCTACTAACATGAGGACTGATCAGCAGAGAGATACCAGAAACAGTAGCCAATAGATGCAATGCTCTTTAATAGTTCAGAACAATAACACACATTTTGTAAGCTTGGCAGTAAAGGATTAAATAGTGATTATTTTTCATGGCTAGATAACATGCAAGTTAGTAAACTAAAGAAGTCTTCAACAAATGTTTCTTCTAAGTAACACTAAAAAAGATATCCTTTAAATATTTGAAAAACATCAGAAATTCCACTTGTGTATAAGCATGCGTTTCAAGTGGACAGATGAAATACTATAATACTTCTATTTTTTCTCCTCATATTTTTCTCAGTTGAAGGTAACATCAGATTTTCATCTTCGAAGCTCTGTGTTCTACAGATATCACTTACACTGGTAGAAAGGTTGCAGTTTAGCACTGAAGACTAAGACAGCCTAGCTATTATTTCATCTTTCCAAGCATGTTCTGTTGGTGAATAAACAAACAAATGAACAATCATCATCTGCAGTTTCTACATTATTACTAGAAAGTGATGCTACCAGATGTTTCATCTGCTTATAACTTCAACCTTAAAAAAGGTTTTGAGGGTCTTCTGAAATGTCCTTGGGTTTGGGATTTAGGTGTTTGTTTTTTTTTTTTCTGAAGGATTTGTGGAGCTTTAGCTTGTGATGGAAAGTTGTAGCTCACATAATGCACTCACATATTCTTCATTGTCAGGATACAATGCAATGGCTTTCTCATAGCACTCAATTGCTTTATGTTTCTCATAGTTTAGATTGTGAATGAATCCAAGTGTACCAAAATCTGCTGCATTTCCCAAACCTTCCTGAATTCTCTTTTGCAACAATTGCTTCAGGGCATTTATGCAATTTTGTCTTCCATAGGAATCTTTTTCAATTTTCAGCCCTTCTGTGTAATTCCTAATGGCTTCAGATTCCGATTTCATGTGAAAACGCTGAAAATTGCCATAATAGTAATAGAATTCTTGTTTATCAGCATAGGATAGAGTATTTATCTGAAATGCTTTCTGAAATGTCTCTTCTGCTTCTTCATACCTCTTTCCTTGTGCATACATGTTTGCTAGGCCAACATAGGCAGGAAAACATTTTGTGTTTTGGTCAGTTGCTGCTTTAAAATGAAAAATGGAAAGTCGGATGAGTTCTTCCACTTGCTCTTGAGGTGGATATCTTGTAGTTTTTCTCAGTTGAAACAGCTTTTCTTTGTAGCAGACTCCTAGTTGGTGATGCAAAAAGGCTGATTTTGGTGTGACCACAAGGGCCTTTTTCAAAATTTCCAGTGCCTTGTCCACTTCTCTTTTCCTTCTATAAAATTTAGCAGCATATCGCAGGACATAAGGAAAATCAGGTGTTTTCTGCATTGCTGCTTCAATGTACCTCTCCCCTTCATCAACTTGCTTCAAGTCCTGTAGTTTTAATCCAAGTAAGGCCATAATAAAAGTATTCTTTGGATTCAGTTCTACTGCACGCCTCAGGGCCTCAATCGATGGGCTTACATCTTCACATTCTCTCAGAGAAAAATCTTCCAAGCGATACATTACTATTGCATAGCCAGCATTAAATTCTGGGTTATTGGGTTCATTCTTCAGAGCATTTTCAAAACAATCCTTTGCTCTCTCATAGTATTTTCTCCCAAACTTTAAAAATGCCCACCCTTGTTCAGCATAGATCTCTGGAAGCTGAATCTTCCCTGGAGCAGTGCTTGAAAGCTTTTTGCAGCTCTTTTCCACTTTGCTTACATAAGTTTGAGCTTCTTTGTATCTTCCCAGGTAGTAATAGATCCAGGCATAGTTCCCCCAGGTAACAAGACTTCTCCTGGCGATTTCATCTGGGTAGTTTTTCTTAACTTCTTCTTCAGCTTGTTGGAGATATTTCAGGGCTTCCTCGTTTGAATTCTTTAGATGGCATACGTAGGACAGTAGATTATAATTTTTTATGTTGGAATTTGCAAAAAACTTGATCTGATCGCCTATTGTTTCCTCTAGGTTATCTAGATCCATATCTTCTTTCAGGAAAGTCCATGTAAAATGACACTGGAGCTGCATCAAGGAGCTCTTCAAAGAATTCTTGGCAATGGTACTAGAAGAAAACAAAGAAAAACTTACTTATGCCCCATTTATTTCTTGCTGCTCTTGGCTTTAAACCAGACATAATGTAGGCCATAAAACAGCTAGTGCTACTAGTCGACAATACATCAAACAAGCAAAAACTGTGGGAAGCTGGAGGTCTAAAGATCTGAATAGTTATTTTAGTAACTCTCCTTGCAGTGTATGAGGGCACCTCTTACACAGCAGCAGAGCTGGTGGTCTGGATATCAGAAGAGAGCTAGTATCTACGGTAAAGCTGGCACGCCTCTGGGCCATAGGAATGTATTTCCTGTGCTGGTAACAACTTCTGAGGCCTTGTCCTGGGTTCAGCAGTAGCAGTCATTTTTTCTCCTTCTTAGTAGCTGGTGCAGCACTATGTTTTTGACTTTTGGCCTGGGGACGGTACTGATAACACTGAAGTTAATAGTTACTGGTCAGAATGTTTAGGCTGACCAAGGACTTTGTGAGCCTCATGCTCTGCCAGGGCACCTGACCCAAACTAGGCAAAGTGATTATTTCTTACCACACGCATCATGCCCAGGATGTAACTGGGAGTTACTCGGAATGGCTAGGTCACTGTGCGGTTGGGGCAAGGTATCAGTATCGGTTGGCAGGTGGTATTCTTTTTCTTTGTTATTTCCTTGTTATTTCCCTTATCATCATTATTATTATTGGTGGTAGCAGCAGTGATTTGTTATACCTTAGTTACTGGACTGTGCTTATCTCAACCCGTGGGAGTTGCATTCTTTTGATTCTCCTTCCCGGAGCGGGGGGAAGAAAGGGAGTGGGGGTAAAGTTCTAATTTATGCCCCCCCCACCCCCCCCATCTCGAAATACTGTTTTATAGAATCATTAGAATAGTTAGGGTCGGAAAGGACCTTGCGATCATGTAGTTCCAACCCTCCTGCCATGTCACCCAAGGCTCTGTCCAGCCTGGCCTTGAACACTGCCGGGGATGGAGCATTTGTCACTTTTTTCGACATCCTGTTCCAGTGTCTCACCACCCTCACAGTAAAGGACTTTACTCCTACAAAAAGTCACTACGTGGCACAAGAAGACACCACGTGGCACCCGAGCAGAAATTGCACAGATGATGAAATAGCTGAGTTTTCTACACCAGCATATCTGTTCTGAGTGGCTGAAGTATGCAGAAATCCTACTCTAAACACTTCCTTCCAGAAACCAAACTCTCGGTCACCTCTTTGATGTATTTATCTTGCCTAGTGTAGGTATTTACATTATCACTTGGAGACAGTTTGCCAGTCTTAGCGTCTGAGTTAATGGCCTCTTTGGAGTGGCTAAGTCGGCCTGGAATTTTGATCTGTAAATAGTGTATACAAACATATACCATAGATAGCCACAGTTGAATTTTGCTGTGGGGAATGCTGAATAGGGAAGAGAATTGCGTGTGAGGATGCTGAATTGTGTGTGACGTAAAATGAGAAAGTGGTAGAATTGCATGGTACTGTGTAATCCCTTCAACACAGGAAAAAATAATCAAAGGGAAACCATCTAGGGTGGTTGTGAGAAGGCTTGAAATAAGCCTGTATAAATTCTATAATCTCCCTATACAC
>JAVHNF010056192.1:20847-37455 GCA_034783455.1 Micropsitta finschii
CTATGGGAGACAGTATCAAATGCCTTACTGAAATCAAGAAAAACCACATCTACCGCTCTCCCATCATCCATCCACTTAGTAACTTCCTCATAGAAGGCTATAAGGTTGGTCAAACATGACTTCCCCTTGGTAAAACCATGTTACCTTTGTAGATTAAAAGAAGTATTACATTACTTCAGACAAAAAAACTTACTTGACAGCAACTGCTGAAATAAAGCAGTGCAAATACAGGGGAACTAGAACACTGCACTTACGTACTACTGGATACACACTTCTTGGTTAGATCTGCTGTTTTCCAAGTACATGGATAGTATTTACTTTACAGATTAATTATACATGGAGTGAAAACTTTCTGAAAATTTATCACTAGTTAAATATCTTAAGCTAAATGTCTAAGTTAAATTTCAAACTCTTTTTTTCTAGTTATTTCATCACATCCTACTGGACAATGTTTTTCTATGACACATCTTTCTGAATTGGTTTTGCTCTGCTTCATTATTCTTAAGCAATCTCTAGAAGAAGTTCACAGGAAAGGGATTTATCATGTCTTTCCAAATAAAAACGCCTCTCCTAAACTCTGCTGTCGTAACAGTCACAAGGACTCCCAGCCCAGTCAGCATGCATGTTGTAAAAACAAGAAAAATACTGTACTTAAAAGCTTATGAACTTATAAACACAAAGAGACAAAGCAAATTGTGGGCTTTCTTAATTTGAATACCCCACACAGTTTGCCTAGGAGAAGATATGCTCTGCCACAGCTAAGTGCAGAGATCTATGTGGGAAGCAGATATTGAGATGAAGTATTTTTATTTCACTGCTCTTCATCTTCAGGTGAAACCACTTGACCTTCTTTGTAGGAGGCCACTTTATATTCTTATGTATAAAATAGGGAAGATGCAAGTTTACTCAATTTGTCATATACAGAGGCTGTTTTGTAATATAACCTCATCAAAACTCTGCATTTGAGGAATGAAAAGGTTGTAGTAGTAAGGCAGATTTTTTTTCTGATCGAAATACCCAGCAAGTCCATATTGCTTCATCAGTATGAGACAGCTTCTACTTAACTAAAGCTTTTGTAACCCAACCTATGCTCAGGTTTTTGTTTGCCCTGGAATCTGGAGCCTTTAGCCTACCACAGATCTGGGGGTTTTTTCAACATATTAATAGTTAATTACACATTAATAGTTAGATATCTCTGTTCTCTGATCAACAGAATTAAATTATATATACTACATGACATCCTGTTTGCTTTAAAAATCTGAGAGCTCTTCATCTCTTTTGCAGTTGTATTTTCAACACTGTCATTATAAAAATGGATATGTATTTCAAAATGGGTCATGTAAAATATAAAAGAAGACATACGAGCAATTATGCCCCAAGTTATAATCAAAACCTTAAATGTCTGTATTTCAATGTGTTCAGTGGAGCTATAGCAACTTCGGTAATTCTTTTTATAGTAGTCAATGACCAGAAGATATTTCTTCATATTCAGTTATGCTTCATCATTCTTTACATGCTGTAATATTTTATTTTTCAATTTATACTTACGAGTTTCATCTCAGGGGGCTAGTGGTATTTTAACATATTCATATAAGCTTTCAGTTTCATAAATGTAATGTCATGAATTCATGAATAATTGTCATCACCCAAGAGGGATGTGAAGCCTACCAAGTTCTTTTTAAAAAAAAATTGAATAAACCTTATCTCACACCAGGGATTTCTTGGTTTTAAGTATCTCCAATTAATTATTGTTACCTAGAAGATTCATAAGCTATCCAATATTTCCTGGAGAAACACAGAGGCAGAATTCTTTCAGACAAGGACAACCAGAAAATAACTTTTGCTCACTACAGATAATGTTTTTCACTGATTGTGTTAACAGCTAATGCTTCTGACATCTTGAACAATTAGAGTCTTGAAAGTACTTAAAATGTTTTTTTTTATCTTCCCTTTTTTCCCCCCTCTTCCATGGTGTCGTATGAGATCCGGCTATGTATCACTGATTTTTTGAAATGTCCTGGATACGATTTGGAGCCAGGCTGTTTTCACATGAAATCATTTTAATGGATTTCAAGTAAGAGGCTCTTACTACATCTACTAAATATGGTTTATGTTAGCTTCACCTTTCAAACTGCCTGAATGCATGAAGTCTCCTGCAAATTTACAGTGTGTATACTATGAGGTGATAGCTAATTTAGTTTATGCTATGGAAGTCTGATCCAGTCCCCATAGAAATAAAAACATTATGCTGCCTTAATGAAAATTGGATTCAACCCTAAAAGGGCAGGACTGTGCTTTTATGAACAGAATGGAGAATATGGTATTTCTTTCAGTGATTAAAGCAAGAATGAAAATTCAGGAATCTTTTATTAGAGAGAAAGAGAAAAATAAAGACATAATATCAGTGAGGTCTGCAAAGATAAAATGATGTAAATGCTTTCAGGTTAATTGTACCATTCTGACAAATGATGCAAAACCATAGTAGCTGTTACAGCCTCAGGTTAAAATCAAGACAAAATAAAGATACTTCGTGTGATAGAGACTCTACTGCATTTATGAGCACAGCATATATTCAGCTCAGCATTTTCATCTTTTTCATTTTATACCTGCCTTTATGATCTCATCTTGGTTTTCCACCCTTGCTTTCTTAACAGTCATAAACCTGCTATACTATGTGCTTAGGGACTTTGTGAGCTAGTATGGATTCTGCTTGGAGAGTATATGTTTCAGGATCTATGGCACACTGCATCAGTGCTGTAACATAGATGGCTTCTTTTTTTTTTCCCTGTTAACTCATATGCTGCAGCTTTCATATAGTACTTCATGTAGGGATAAAGAGTTTCTGGGAAAAAAAAAAACAAAACCAAAACAAAAAAAAACCAAAACAAAAAAAAGCCCAAACAAACAAAAACCAAACCTTGGCCACCTCAGTAAAGGTCTAGAGGTCTTCCTGTGCTCTGCATACAATGCAAGGGAGAAAACAGTTTTCCTGAAGTTTCTGACATGCTTTTGCCCCCTTGGATCTTCCAGAGGGAGGTGTAGCTGCTGAAAAAGTTGAATTATTCTCTGCCATTAAAACTGTGTATGGCTGGGCATGTTGGGCTAACTGTATTTAGCTATGAAACCCTTTATGGCTTTCACATAGCATGGACCATACTGAAGCTGTTACCACTCAGTGAGTATGAAATGAAGTGGCATTCATTTGTTTCCTTCTTATCTATAGCTCTCTGCAGCATTAATTAGTAAGATAATCAGTGTGTATCCAGATCAACCTTGTAACAAAGCTGGTCCTTAAAATGTGAATAATCATCACTGATGAAATGTTGAAGGAGAATCTATAAAAGCTTCCAATACTTTTGTATTTACAAAAGACAGTGCAGAAAACTATCCAGAATCTGGATTTTTGTAAAATCATGCTTAAAGAAAGACTAATAGCCACCATTAGAGAAAATAAAGTTGCTGAACCTACAGGAATATACATATTAATTTCAGAAGAAAGGCAAACAAGGCACTATTAATAAAGACTGAATAAGGAAACATAGCTCAGATGGATTAGATTAATATATTAAGAATAACAAAATAACCCAAGTACTGTTGAGTTTCCCAGAATTAAGTAATCTTAATTATATTCTACTTCTCTAAAGCATGTTTACCACTGAACAGCTCTGGTGAACTGTGGATAGTGATAAAATATCCACTATGTTGAACAGTGAATTTATCTATTTATATAATTCTCAATATTAGCAGTCTATTTTAAAAGAAAAGCTAAGGTAATATAATGTTTTGTATTTAGGGTATTTTCTATAGTCCACTGGAGTCAGATGCAGTCTCCCACTGAATCCATAGCACTAAACTGAGCCTTATTAGTGTTGTGAGATGTTTCGTACTGGAGAGTGTAATTGCTCTCAGGTCTGTCTACCATTCACTGAAACAGTGCATTTACCATTTTTCTGTAGGTGAGAAAGTGAGTACCAAAATTTTGACTCAAGCTCTCTACCAGGTTTTACAGCTCTATATTGCTGGGAGGTTGTGGAGAGCAGCAATGTCCAGGAAAGATTTGCTGCTGCGCAACCCTCAGCAGCCCAATCTCAGCAAAATGAGAAGCAAAGGCAAATTCCTCTGAATTATCCCACTTGCATAAGGCCAGTAATGAGTTTTGTGTCATGGATATTGTGTGTGATGGAGCCAGGGACCCCACTGGTGCTTCCCAGATGTGCTGTGTCTTTTGCCCCTCCAAAGGGAGAAAGGTGGCCAGCCTGTTACTGCTGATTGTGCAGGTCCAAGCATCTGCATTCTATCTTTAGCAATGGCATGCTGCCAGTTACTGAAGACCCAAAACCCAAATGAACTGCTAAAGGATAAAGAAGGACAAGGTAAAAGCTGACATGAAACATTTGAAACCATATTCTACTTGCAAATTCTTCATATATTTTGCTCAATGAAAATTATTTTTTAAGAGAAAGAGATAATAGCTGTTTATAAAAATGCAGTATTTGTTATCACTGTGAAATAAGAACAAATCCTGGAAAAAGTAAAATTATTTAAATTATGAGAGAGAAAGTTGAACCCCACAGTTGTGACATCTAAAAGTTTAAATATGGGTATGAAGCAAACAATTGAATAACGCCTTTCCACAAAACCCTGCTCATAATAACTGCCATTTTCAGTCCCAATTTCCATGCTTTGTTTTATGTTTAGTACTGCCACGTTAAAATACTAATTTCAAATTTGAAATGTTACAGAAATAACTCCTTACTATTTGGAGGAAAGATGTTAATTTCAAACAAAATTAACTCACCGGTAACACCAGGTTGTCTTCTGTTATGGATGGACTGCAAAGAAGTAAAGAAGACATTTTTACAGAGGTAAACAGATTTGGAGTAGGGGGTTATAGAACCTTTCTGGGGGAATCTGCATGTATTATTATTATACATTATATTTTTTCTGCGTTGCATTAAGCCTATCAACTGTGCATCCGATATTGGGCAGCAAACATCTAAGTCTTACTAGTAAGAAATACTTTGAATATTTGCTCTGTTACAACCAAAGCCATGGTGCTTTTTTTGAATGCAAAAGCATTTCAAAGGGAATCATTCTATATATTCCCTCATTAAACAACTTATTTTTCAGCTGGAGACATGTTTCATGTTTTGAAGCGTTAATATTTAAACCTACTGTTTCCTTATGTTGAAGATATTACCTGCTAATTAAAACAGGGATCCACCTCAACTGGTCAACTTACTTCGAGTCTCTTTGAGATGTCAGCAATCATAAGGTAAGATTGGTAATACCTGCCTCCTTCATGCAAGGATGGGGCAAGGTTTATTAGTTCTTTGCAAAGTATAAATGAAGAATATTAATGGTGCAATGTGAGGAAGACCTTCTTCCTCCTAACCTAACGTGAAGTTCATGTTTTGCAGTCTGAATCTGGGGTGCTTGTGCAGTAGCCTACTGACCCACTGATTCGCTTAGACATTAAGGTAAAATAAGCAGCACATAGCTGAGTATTTGAACATCAAAACTTCTACTCTAAAGGGCATATTGATGCCAGATTGAGTAGCCCCCATGAATTTCAGCTTTCACGCTGATAATGCATCTCACGTGTGAGGCAGACCAGCTCTTTTAGAGTTTTTGCTAGTTTGGATGACTTTCCTTAATCTGTCAGCACCCTGAAGGGGAAGCTTCTGGTACTGTGAAGTTTTTAGGGCTTAACAGATTTTTTAAAATATTATTATTATTTTTATATTCATTCTCAGAAAGTATTTACACAAGATTTTACGAGCATGTTGTTTTCCACTAAGGAGGTGTGTTTGTTTATACTCAGATTGCTTTTCAGACTTACTGACCTTTTCCAGCTCAATAGTTAAATCTGAATTACATTCCTGATTCGAAGCTTAAGCAGAACAAGCTAATTGCTAAGAGATTTCATGAACACAGAGCTATTAATTGCAATTAGAGTATAATACACAAGAAGGCTGACACATTAAATTTTGCTATCTGGCCTCAATCAAACCACATGGACTGGGGTTGTAAACTTTATGTCCCATCACATGACTTCTCTGGATATTCCTTGGTAGTCAGCCTTGAAAGGCACCAGTTATAATCTACAAGCCCAATTAAATTTTCATAAATATTAAACTTTGGTGGTGATTTGCTGAGTGCCCTGTGCTTGATGCTCTCTTTCACCCTGGAGTAATTTCCCTTGATAAACATTGATGAAAATGCAACCAAAGTTAATTGACACAATTTCCCTTTTTCATTCTGAGTTTACTTACTCTGTTTCACTCTGCACATGCAGGAAGATCAATTGTCTTAGAGGCAGATTTATTTTGCCTGAGAAAGAAGGCCCCCTGTTAACCACAACATCTTTCCACAGCCATTTCCATGACACAGGCATTTCCATGACAATCTCCTCCAGTCATCCAGAAGTCTTTTGTCAGCCATTTCTTACTCAAGGACAGCACTAATCTTGTGGTGGAAAACCTTATAAAAATGAAAGTTCTTGTCACTGCTAGCAGTCAAGAAGCTCTCCTTCCCTTTCATGCAACCTTGTAACTTCCTCCTGAAAAGAGGCTTCCCAGAAAACAGATATTTCTAACTCTGTTTTAACCAGAAATATTTAGGAGTACTTTTTTGAAAGGTGCTTTTTAAAGGTTTAGTTTACCTCCAAGAGATGTGGTATCAGGAGCATGATAATGAAATGGCAGTGTTTCCTTCCTAAACAGAATTGATAGCACTGATCTGTCTGGTTAAAGCCCGACCAGTATTTAGTAACGATAACAGCTTCATTTGCTTCAAAGTAACAGCACCAGTCGCTACATTCCTGAAGGGTTTTATAACATTTCCTATTGAGACTCCAAAATATAACTGGAAAATATAAATATATTTTTTTTAATGTATAACTTTGTTTATGATAGCATTACACACAGAGAATATTTTCTGCAGATATGCCTCCAGCTAATGTATTATTTGCTTTCTCAAAGCTCTCCAAGAATTAGTATGTCAACATTGACTTGTATGAAAGCAGCCTCCAGGGCCAAAACATGATGCTTGTAAAGTTGGAAATTCTACAGTAAAAACATCTTAAGTATTTGAGTGTGTTGCTTTATTTTTAGTGAAGTTAAAAAGCATCATCATCAATTAAGAACTTCTAATGTTTCCCTTCTGTTTTTCAGGAAACTTACTACCATGCTCCTAAAGATTCCTGCGTTTCAGCAATTTTTAAAAGCTTCTATACAAAAATTTCCAATTTTGTTCCCTTCCATTTGCCAGGCACTTATTTCTGTTTTCCTTTTTGCTGTAGATGAAGGACCCAGGCTGGTTGCCTTTAGTTTGCATGAGCAAAACCACAGAGGTAATCCGACAAATGAGCTTGCTAGGGCATGGACAGAGTCAAAGAACATCAAGAAAATTTAAGCATTCAGTTCTCTCTGATCTTATCTGTCAATTCACTGATCACTGACAGACCAACTCCAGTGAGTTCCTTCTGCTATGGGAATTAAGATGTCTGAGCACCTTGCAACACTGGGCTCACTGTTTGTAAGCTAAGAGAAATCAGCACTGAGGCATTTTTGAGGGAAAAGAAGTACAATTTCTAAACTGTAAAAATACAGTAAACTGTATAGCTAACTAGTCCATTTCCTATTGATTGGATCTTCCTTTTTGTTGTGAAGGCACAGGGGTCATCCACTCTGCCTCAAAGTTTCTAGATCAGGATAAAAAGAAAATAGTAGGGCTTGCCTGTCTTGTTCCTCATTTGGTGGAATTCTCCCTCATTTGAGGATAATTTATGATTCTCGAGACAGGTATTGGGCCATGATTAGATGCATTGCAGTTTAAAAATAGAGAGAGATGCATACAGAGATGCACAGAGATCAGTCCATAGAGATTTACCCTACAGCTAGACAGGGAAGTGAAATGTTGGGGGAGCATTTGTACTTTTTCTGCAGACTGTAGTAAAACTTCCACATTACAAAGCACAGAGAAGGAAGCAGAAGCCATGTCTTGGGTAGTACATACTCCCAGATGAGCAGATCAGTGCCAGGGATTCTGTACATCCAGAGGATGACACAGCAGTGGGCAAATGAATGAAAGTGGCAAAATAGTTGTTTGTGTAACTGGGAGATGATCTGTTCCAGACTAGGGTGTGCAGGTATCACCCTCAGAAAAGATCTGCTCCCTTCAGCCTTTCCATACCATTGTCTCCAGAGCACAAACCAAGAGGACCCCACTTTTAATCACTTGCAGTCAAGGACTGTTATTTCTATATCATATAAACTAATTTAGAGTAAAAATATTCTAGATTAGCTACCTTGCTGCTCTCTTCAGTCTAAGCTGGTACTTGAGGGTGGGTGCCCTTCCATGCAGCAGTACAAGATTTTCTGTTCAGAGATACAAACTTGGTACAGTTTAAGAGTGTAACTGGTAAAATACAATAGCCTGACTCAAAACCTCCAGAAGTCAGTAGAGTAACTCCCATAGATTTCAAGGGGATTTTGCTCAACCTCAGTTTTTTTCAAACTTATTTAGGTGCCTGATGGGATTTTCAAAAGTACCTTAAGACATTAAGCACCTAGTTGTGCTGAGAGTTAGGTATCTCATTTTCTTTTAATTAGATTTTCTTCGGAAAATGTGATGTCTGGGTGCCAGCTGCATTTCTAGCGATACAAAGATCTCTGAAAATTGGACTCAGCAGTTTTCAGAGAGCACATGGTATGTCAGGAAGTAAACCCAAGAGCACCAGCACTGTAGTCTGCTGGCTGTGGCTCTCTGAAGCTCATCTGGTCAGACTTAGATTTTAATAAATTTTCAGTGCATGAGTACTTTTTCCTGACATGATTAAAAATAACTGCAAATAAAGATAAAAAAACCCCAACTCATATCCTCTCCATTCCACATTACATTTTATGGAAGAAATAACACATATTTCTAATTATTATTTGTGGAATTTAAATTTAAGTAAGTTTAAAGTCACTTTAAATTTTGACTGTACAAGACCAAATTAATTTATTTTTATCTCCTCTGGAGGTCTTTTTTTCATTTTCCATTGTAGCTGATGATGTCCTGTACACAGTATTTATTTCTTATTTATTTATTTTTTAAATCCCTCCTTTAAAGCTCTGTATCCTATACTCTTATTTTTCATGAAAATTTACCATGAAAAAAAAAGAGGAGCAGACAGAGTTAGGGTAAATAACAATACTTTATTTAGCTTGGCCTCTACATGGACCTACATATTTGCTTATGATTTGTGAGGTTCCTGCTTTCATCCAGGAGCAAAATGGTTGCTAAGCAGCAGCATTGCTTTTTAAAAGGCAGAGCCAGGGCCTGATCCTGCACTGGCTTGTTCATGTGGTTATTCACAGGGTTACGCCCAAGGAAGGTAACTTATACATACCTCCCACCTATGCACAAATATATCTGTCTCTGTATAACTCACGTAGGTATGTACATTTGTGTATATATATATGTACATACACAGATTAAAAAGAAATTAAGTTTGTGTTCTTGAATGTATTTCTGGGTGCATTGGTACAAGTAGACTTAAAAACTGGTATCTGTCCTTTTAAATGAATTAATTATTACCTAAACTGTGGTGGTATGAAACCGGTTCACTTATTTTTGCCTCAGTAAAATCCATCATAAAAACTTTGTATCAGGCCTATTTTTTTTCAGTTTCTCAACAGACTTCAGACATAATGGAGAGAAGCTTTGAGCAAGCCAGAGAAGTTGATAATATATAAGAGAACTATCAAGTAATGTCTCAGCCTTTCTTGCATTATCATGCCTCTGCCATTATTTTTATAAAAATTACTAATTTGTTGAAATTTATGCAAGTATGTGAGATGCATGAAACTGTAAAAACATTTGGAGATTTCACTCATTAATCCTTCACTGAATTTTTGCACTTAATCTTGAACACAGAAGTCAGGAGAGTGCATGCTGTCTCTCGGCTCACAGCCCAGACAAAAGGCCTTAGAGGAGATGAATGTAAATACACAGATTTCACACATTTACTGTACAAATAGAATATAATATGATATGTGGATATCATATAATTTTAGGTGTGCAAGTGAGGTGACTTCAGTAAATTCTCTCTAAACTGCTGTAAAGCCACTGCTCCCACACAAGACCTAGAACCAGTGTGCTTTTAACCTGCAGAGTGCTTTATACTCTTCACCTAATTCTCAGCATTGCTCTGGAGAGACAAGTCAAGTATCTGGGTGCTGGTACATCACCTGGGAAGCCAGTCAAAGCACCACAGTGGATTTTTTAAACCCATAAGAGGGAATTATTGAGGAGAGGCATCATAAATTCCTTGCTTCATGAGCCTAGCAGTAAATAGGCTGGGCTTCAACACATAAAACTAACTCATAAAATTCCCCAGATGTGTCACAGGTTGTCAAGTGACTTGGGGCGAATTGCATAGTTTATCCACATCTTGTTTTCTTTGTGTATACTATGGAGTGGTCTGGCTAGGCTCCGTAGGTTCCCAGGAGATACTGTGATACCAAACAGGGTGACATGCATGTACCAGGTCACTTCATCTTGGGATCACAGCAGGACTACACATGGGCACAATCTTGGATAATTGTTTTCAGATCATTGTGCTCTCTCTTTCCTCCACCATCACCTGCATCTTTGTGACAAATCACATAGTCACTTGCATTAAATGACAGGGAGGTGAGCATTTTCAACTGTAACCACAAATGTCTGACAAAGAACAGGTAACTTCTAAACCAACCTTCTGTTGCACTGTCTTTCACTGTTATTTTTATAGTAAGAGACTAAGTGAATGGTTAAGAGGACTGCAGCTTCTTTGTACCACTGAAGAAGTTTTGGGCATCTGTATTGGATCTGGCTGAGATGGAGTTAATTTTACACATATATTATTTCTTCAATATCCTATAACATTGTGTCAATATTAGAATGTAAAACAACTTTGCAACACAGCCTTCCCAGCATAGGAAAACTTTGTTTTGCCAAATCTCTGGTTCTTGGGAAACCTTACTGCTGTTTCTCTTTGGTGTTGAAAAGCAAAATTGATTTAAAGTATGTTTTTCGAAATCTGGTGGGAAGTTAAAAAGAGAAGTCATACACGTGACTCATGGTCCTGGAACCAGCTGTACTGCTTTTGGTGACAAAGGGCTGGGTTTATGCCTTACGTAACTTCAGGAGAATTAATATGCAGCAAATGTACTGAGTCAGAAAGGAATCTGACCCAAAAATTTAAAAACACTACAAGCTGCCTCATATCTAAATAGGTATTTTTTGTCTCTCCAAATATCTTACTTTCTGTGATGTCCTCAGAAAAGGATGAATGATGTATTTGCAGTAGATTGGGTTGCTTGGAAACAATGTATATCAGAACAGGTTCAAAGTTAACCACTGCTATATTGTAGCAATGTAAAGACACTATTGGCCAATAAAAAGGCACCAAAACTCCAAGTTGCACCCAGCCTAGCAGCCAGCATCTTCATGAAAATAAAATCTGTACAGCAGCTATCTTCCTCTGAAATTAAATCTTCAGAGGTCTCTGTAAGTACTCTCAAAAATGCTCATCTCTACACCTCCAAAGTACTAAGGAAACTGTACCAGGAATGTTGGTTGTCTCTCAGACACAAATTCTATTTGATACAAAAAGTGTTGGATAATAGAGTAACCTCTTCTTCAGTACATATTTGAAATGGTTATATTTGTGCCTGGCTGTAGTTTGTTTCCCAAAACCCCTAAACAATGTTTTATCTTGTGTTTACTGTTACAGCGTTCTGTTCACATCCTATTGGGTACTGTGCTACTCAAAACTAAGGAAAATCCAAATATCTGAGACATATATTTAGCAACCCCAGACCTATTTATATAGCAGGTATAAGAAATGTCATTAGGCCAATGGTCCATCCTGCCCAGTTTTCTTCCTCCAACAGAAAATGCTGTTTTGGGAGAGCTCATGCGTCTGACCACTTTCTGTGGTCTTTCCTACTACCAAACACCCACAGCTGTGTTTGGGATATTAGAAGATACAATTCTGCCTATTCCCTATAGCGGCTATTTATGTACCTGGCATACACGAATTTGTCTAAGTTCATTTTAAATTGGCCTACATCGCCTCCCATGGATACAAATTCTAGAATGTTATTGCACGCCATTTAAAGACTTTCTTCAATTAAAGTTTTAAACCCACCTCTTACTTGTTTGAACATATGCTCCCTACTACTGAAGGATTTAGTGAATAACAGTTCATCAGGTACCCACTGCCTTCATTACTTTGTACTTTTTTTTGCCTTACTGATCATGAAAAAACTACAAGTAGACACCTCATATGGCACTGCTCATGCCTTCTTCTGGTCTTAAATATCAAACCAGTTGTATCTAGGGATACACTGTATATAGTACTGCTATCCTGAGACTGCAGCCCACTGTACAGTGGTTGTAGCAGCAAAAGTAGGTATAAGTCTTGCCGGCCAGTTAATTGGCCATTCCCAAGCAAACTCAATCTGTTGAAACATTCAGGTTAAAAAAAGTCCTAAAAAAAAAAAAAAAAAAAAAAAAAATTGGTTTTATCTTAAGTAATTTTATTCTCCTGCATTACAGCATGTCCCAGCAAGTAATTGCATTGGTGTGATGGGAGGAGGGATGAAAAACAATGGTGAGGCCATAGAGGTTGCTCTTCTCAACCGCTTGTTTCTTCAGCTGGATTTGCAGAACTACAGCAACAGTGGTTATGTATAACGAAGGGAAACATGCTTGCCGTATTTCTGTTTTGCTATCCAGATCATCATGAAAAAATGCTCTCCATTCTTCCTTATGAACGGAAGTACAGATGATTGTAGAGTATGTCCCCTTCACTCCTTTTTTTAACCCTAATTTGCAGAGCTCCATAACTCTGTGCCTAACAGAGGTATCTGCTGAAGCACTTGTCTTATCAAACTCTCAAAGTTTCTGCAGTTCTGCTCCTGGAAAAATAAAAGATATTCCAAGTGATCCAACAGGCTGTGCAAGAAACTATTGTAGATTATCTCTGTTGTAGCGCAGTAGAGTCTTGCACAACAGCAAGAAAGGAATCCCTTCTTGTGACAGCCGATATTGTTACCCTTTCCTGTTCTCCTGAAGGGAAAGTTAGTACAGCTGCAGCTTGTATCTCTTCCTCTTCAGCTCATTCTCTGTATTTCACCAGTTTGAATCATTCATCCACTACTGAAATTATAATGCCCAGAGAAGGAAGCACACCACCTATCCAAAATCACATGGCAGTGTCATGCTACTCCTTGAAACCTGCAGTGTATCTGATTCTCATCCAGTACTAACAGCATTACAGCATGAAGAGAAGGCAGAAGGTGAAAGATGCAGGATTATTCTGCAGAGCTGACTTTCTTCAATGACACAGATTCAGGACACCTGTTGTCCATATCTAGGAGTAGTTTTTCTGCCTCTAGATATGGCAGCTGCTGCATCCACAGTGCAGGTGGTCTGAGACAGGAGAGCAAGTGTTCCTGCATCTGTCATTGAGTTTGTGGAGGAATAACATCCAAATTTAGCAGCTGCTTCTCTGACCTAAACTCTGAGTAAGGGAGGGAGGAGGCAGCAAGGAGCTTGGGAGCCTGCAGACAGTTCAGAAGTGGTTGGTGTTGAGAGGGTTGGTAATAAATTAAGGGCTTTTAGGTAGTGGAACTAGAGGTGTGTCTGGGCATATGCATGGAGACTGGAAAAAATGACTGGGCATAACAGTAAGCTAAGCAAGTCCTAAACTAGGGAGGAGTCAGGACTGGCAAAATCAAATTCGTCACAACAGTTTGCGGATGAAGGTGAATTGAGTTTGTAGGTGGAGAAGGGTAAAGGAAAATCGTGGGAGGGCTACAGCTGAAAGGGAAGATGTCACAGTGTCAAACAATATCTCCTTCATTCTGCTATTTTGGTTTGGCTTATTTTTTTTAATTCTGAAATTCAGAAATCCTAGAAAGCTTAAGAGTGTTCCCTTCTTTTATTTCCTCCACCAGACTTTTCGTTATGATCATGCCATGATCCATTCTTTCAACAAATATAGTTTCCAGTTCTGACACCTAATTTTTCAAAGAGGTACCTAAGAAGATACTACAACAATACCTGCAGCTAGCCAGTTATTTGGCCATCAGCTTTCACTGTTGACTTAAAAATTCTCAAGTTTTTAATCTTCTTCAAATGATAATACATCTGTCTGAATGTTTTCTGCTTAAAACTATGCTGAGTTATTAACATTCATAAGGTGGTCCTCTTCTAAATGGCTATATAAAAAGGGAGTATACATGCATGAGTTACATTATTCTTTTTGCCACAACAGAACAATAGCTTTAGGGTGAGAGTGTTGATACAGGACTTGGGTGGTCCAAATTTAACTCACAGTTTTGCTGCATTCTTCCTTTGTAACTTGAACCAGAGGCTTAGCCTCTTTGAGCCTCAGTTTCTTAAGCTGTAAAATGAGATCTATAAATCGTTATCAGTTTCGGTGGCAGGATCAGATATTACAGAGGGGAAAACTTCAAGAAAAGTAACTATAGTAGAATTCCAAATAACAAGAGGACATAAGCATGATTCACTCATGAAAAGGGAATGACTACAAAACCAAAATGGATCTGACTTCTCTTAGAGTTTTTAAACTTGTTTTTCTTTTCAACATTGTGGCTGCAAGTTTTATAAACACTTACGCTGCTTCCTCTTTCCTACAAACATATTTCAGATCTCATTTCTTTGTAAGTGAAAGGAAGAGAGAAGGCATCCCATAAAATTACCACACGAGTAAAGCCACTGGTGATGGTTCTCTCTAATGAACAGTCTGCAGTTTATCACCTTGGGTTTTGCCAAGTGACATAAAAGCAGACAATAAATATTACTGAAGAAAGGACATATAGAAGACCATAAATGAACACAAGAAAACAAGAGAGATGAACAAAAGGCAAAACTTAAGAGCTGAAGACAGATTATCAGTCAACTTCTTTTGGGAAAAAACAAGACAACATTTTCAATTTCCTTTCAGAACTTCAGGCCTCAGCAATGCAAAGTGAAAATGTTTCTTTGGACTGATATAAAATGTGCATTTGCTTTCTTTACTCCAGTAACAACTAGAATTCACAGAAGCTGAATACATGCTATATATTTTGGAGCGGCTGTATGGTTTTGTTTTTTTTTTTTTTTTTTGGTCTTTTTTTCTTACCTGAATATTTTTTTTAGAAAAACACAAAAAAATTTTTTTTTTTTTTACCTAAATATATAAAATTTTTATTTTTATATACTTGCATGCTAATTAAAAATGTAAAACTGTAAGTAAAACATGATACAATTACCTAAATAATTTGGTTCAAATCAACTCACAGGGCTGACCAGGTGACTGAAATAAATGTTACTAAAGCATATTATTTCATACAGCTACCCAAGGGGCCCGTTCTTGCTCCCACAGAGTTCAAAGATAAACATGCTTTTAACTATAATAGGAGTAGGAACTTGATGTTGACTTGTAGGGATGACTGAAGATCTTTGAAGCTGGAACAAAATACACATGGCTATCACACATCAGTAATTATCTTGGCACCATAAACATTTATATATCAGCATATTACAAACTTTTCATTTTATGTATGATAACAAAGTAACTGAGATCTTATTGTGAGGGCCAAAATACAGTATTTCGTCTTAATAAAAATTGAGTTTATTGCAATAACTTCCTCTCCTGAGTGTCCTAGCATGTTAATATACAACACATAAGGATGGCATTATGAAATGCACATATACCTATGTATGCTTAAAAAAATAAGCTGTTTATTTTACTGCAGTGTTTGGCCAGATAACAACACTATTAATACTCAAGTGTAACACAAGGCAGGCTATAACAATTATCATTCTCTGGAATGATAAAGATGCATGGAGCCAAAAAGCGAGATGTATGACCTCATAATGGAATTTGCAGTCCTTGGGAGATCAGATATATTTGACGCTGAGTGTACATTACATACTCCTGTTGCAATTAGTTCATTCCCATCAGCACCCATTATACTGGAATTTTAAATCTCTGCAGTATTTTTGTCTCTTCTCAAGATTGTTGAAGGGACACTGGTGTTGCAGGAAAAGTATTTCTTCCTTTAAACATGTTCCTTTACAATTTCCCCCTATGCTGCTCTATCTTCCATGAACCTTTCAGTGCTCATCCTATTTACACTTGTGTGCATATCTTCAAAGTGCATGGTTATTTTGATTATGCAGATTTTCTGTGACTGCATTACAAGGTGTTGGCAGCCTAAGGTTGCTTCTGTGCATGAAATGGCTCCTGATTAAACCAATATGTGGGCTGACTAGCTCTAAAATAAGACCACTTTGTTCCTGTTTACTTGTGTTTAAATTGAATATTCTCATTAAGAAAAAAATTGCAGTTACCTGTGTCCTTTTATTTTAATAGTGACAATTTTCCTAAGTATAAACAGGTCACACTACAGATATTAAATGTGAAAATCTCCCATTTAAACTGTCAGAGATTTGCTTCTATTAGCATTGCAAACAGAGGCTACCAGCTAAAAATGAAAAAAAAAAAAAAAAAAAAAAAAAGGAAGGAAAAAAAAAAAAAAAAAAGAAAAAAAAAAAAAAAAA
>JAVHNF010056194.1:3041-18902 GCA_034783455.1 Micropsitta finschii
ATCTGTCGGTGGGAAGATCATAGAATCATAGAATGGTTTGGGTAGGTAGAGATACCTTCCACTAGAGCAGGTTGCTCTAAGCCCCATCCAACTTGGCCTTGAACACTGCCAGGGATGGGGCAGGCACAGCTTCTCTGGGCACCCTGTGCCAGCGCCTCAGCACCCTCATCATAAAAAACTTCTTATGTCCAATCTAAATTAGCTTCTTCTAGTTTAAAACTGTTACACCTTGTCCTGTCACTACAGGCCCTGGTAAAAAGTGTTACTCTTTCTTCCCTTCACAGGGAAGATGGTGAGGGAAGATGGCTGCTGAATGACAGCAAATATTGCTGATGTACCTCACCCCAGCTGGAAGGGTGGCAAGGAACCAGCAGGGTGACAGCCAGGAAAAAACATGGTATCAGGGAGACGGTAAGACCAAAATCATTACAGAGTGCGACATATGAAAATGGGCCCTAATGTTGTGAGTTGTTCTGCCTGGGCAGGCCCTTAAACTTGCTTAAAATGCTGCTGATTTCAGTGATGCTCCATGTCTCTCTTGCAATCAGTTTGAAATAAGCAGGATGAGCTTGAAAGTATTTACACACTTCAGTACCCCACTTTTCCCTGCAGCAGGCCAAGATACAAAATAGGAAGAGCAGCCTCTCCATGGGCCCTCGTTTGATATCCTGGCCAGGGTAGAAATGAATGGTTGGGGATGGGGGAAATCATAGTGAAAGCCCCAAAATGATCAGCAGAGTTTTCAACAGTTGTTTAAGAAATTACTCACTGGTGATTCACAGATTCTATAGTCAGAAGTGACTGGCGATCACCCCCTCTGACTTCCTGCAAATAGACAACTAAAGCCTCACTTTGCATCAGTCTCTTCATCACGGGCTGGTCTGGAGCATGTCATGTAGACTGAATTCTAAGCCTTTGGAGACAGAAATAATCCACCTGGATGTAAGTGTCTACACTGTTGTCTGGTGGTCCTTTTACAATCAGTGAGGATATGATGAATATAGTGGAAGGAGATTCATTTTTTTCTCCTAAATTAAGTATCAGCTTTTGGTTTGGTGAATCGCACTCTAAATTTCATTAACTCTGCTGACTGGATCCTCTCCAAAAGGAAACAAAGCAGAGAGTTCTGAGAAGTGCATGTAGATGCACTGTATGCACCCAAACTGGGTGAGATAACTCCCAGTCCAAGAATCCAGTGGTCCAAAGCACAATTGTTAATCTAATTTATTCTGAGTGCGTAGATAAATCACACTAGAAATAAGCTGAGCAACCTGATCCTGTTGAAGATATATCTCTTCATTGCAGCTGGGTTGGACTAGCTGACCTTGGAAGGTCCCTTCCATCCCAAACTATTCTATGACTTTATAAGGTATGATTTTTCTGTCTTCAGCTTCCAACCATTGACTTTGTAATGTCATTGCCTACTTAACTGATTAGTTGTTCACAATTAAATTACTCTGCTGTTATACTCCTCTTTTCTCTGGATCAACAGATCTCATTATGGGCTAGATCTGTTATCATTGAAGACTAGATAATGGTTCTGGATCAGATCAAATAGTTCCATTAATGAGGAAAGGGCCTAAAAGGATCTGTGAACAATTGCTCTATAAAAGGGGGTTGGTTTTCCTCTTCTCAAAATTTTAACCCTCTCAAAAGAAAAAAAATTAGCAACACCATTCCCCACAACAGCTCCCAAATCTTGTCTATTTCCAAAGCAATTATAAAAACAGATAAATGTTGATATTGATAGATAAAACAGCAGCTCCTGTTATGGGGAAGAAATATGTAAGGAGCAAAGAACGTATCCTACTCGTTTACACTGGTAGACTTACATAAATAGCATAAAAAGTGTAGCGCTCACTGTGCAGTGCAACATGGTTCAAAAAATGCAGCAGCCAAAGGGAGCAAAAATAGCTTCAGGTACTATTTTTCTCTCACTCTCAGAACACAGTTTCTTCCTAAAGGCCAAAGATGATCCTTTAAATGAGCCAAACCCATTGCATCTGGATCACAGAAGAAAACTGTGAAACCTACCTGTAAAAGCTGCCATTCCATTATCACACAAACTTAGTGCACGTTTGAGAAGAAAACTGACACTCTGAATGTTGTATTCATGCATAACGTATCTGGAAAGGTGCAGCTTTCTTTTTCATTCATGTGTAACCTTCCTTTTTTACTGAAACTATTTTGAATCCAGAACTGTTTTTTTCTTTCTGTCTTATTTTTTTTTTTTTTTTTTTTTTTTGTTTCACAAGCAGAACCCTGAGCCAGAGGGGAAAAAGTCCCCATATGCTGCCAGGAAAGCGATACATCATGTTTCACACTGGTGAAGGATAAAATGAGCAGTCTAGAAAACACAAGGTTAGACGTGATGCATCTGCACAGTTTGCTTAATAAAAACTGATGTCTGCTTTGCAGCTTCTCTTTCCCGATTCCAGGCAGCTGGAGCACACACCAGCTTTTCTCAGAGCAGGATCCTGCTGTTAATGATAACTACTGAAATGCAGCATTGGCAAAAACTTCAATAGACCATCCAGCTCAGTCCCTGGGAAGATCAGGAATACCTAAACCATCTCTGATGCATTCTGATAGTAGATGCCTCAAAGGTTCTTGGTTATGTCCTGAAGGCTGTAATAGGGCTGTAGAATGATAGCCCTAAGGGGATAGCTAGAGAGTGGAAGATGCATCAGCCCTGAGGACTCTGGGAACCATGAATTATCCTGCATAGCCTAAGCACTTCCCTTGCTTCCATCAGCTGATCCACTCCAGGAGCTCCAAGGGAAAGGGAAGCCAACCACATCTCCCCAGATGGGTTTCCTGGAGTGTACAAAGCCTTACATGGATAGAAAGGGAACCCAAGCAGCTCTGCTGACCTCCCCAGAGCTGGAGGATGGTAAGGATGGAGTGAAGGATGTAAGTCTGAGGTGCCACTGCCTGATAGATATTTCTTTGGAGCTCTTTTGAGTTGTTTTGTGAGTATTTGCTGTGGCTCCTTTACTACTTCAGACCCAGAGAGAAATTTGGTCATTAGGAAATCAAAGCAAAAATCCAAAGCCTTCAAAACTGTGCCCCAGAGGCCCAAAACATCCCTGATGCCTTCTTTCTCTTCTTCCTGGGAAATCCCTTCTACATAGAACACCTATTTTCAGGTATGTCCAGGATGAAAAAAATGTAAGAAACCAAAACTTTCTCTTAATATTAACAGTATTCTAGGATGGCTTAGTTCCATGACAATTCCATCAAACTTGCTTCCATAAGAAATAAAAAGCATATTGATGCTTTTACACTTCAAGGCTGAATTTCACTAGCTAGATTTAAAACAAAACAAAACAACCAAAACCTCATCAAAATCCCTGAGTGACTTTTGTTTAATCAGCTCCTACTGCTTAATGAATAGGGTGATTAACATAGAAGTAGAGGATTTGATGTGCAGTATGTCCGGTGTTAGTGGAGGACACACATAATAGGATTTCTCCTCTCTACTTTTCTGCCTTTTCCAAAATGTGACATTTCTTCGTACACTAACCATAACTTCTAACCCATTATTAATTAGCTTGCTGCCAGTAAGTCGTTATGGCATAGCTGCACCTACTAACTTACAGAAACAGACCAATCCTCAAGTATGACCACATGTGATTATAAAATATATATATACTCCACCCCCCACGATACTAAGTGAAGCACCATCATGAGCTCTGCTTATTAACACACACCTGTCCATCCCAGTCAAATGCCTCTGAATATTAGGATCTAAACCAATTCACCTCTCTTCTGCAGATGCCTATTTTTCTCTGAATAATTACAGCATAGGAAAGTGATGGTTAGTAAAACATCAACATGCTTACAGAAGCTACTGCATGTAGCTCACTGAACAGAATTACTCAATAATCATCTGCATAACTATGATTATGTGCAGTGGGCAACACAGAGTGACTCTTCCAAGCCACATATGTGTACTCAGGACAGGGATAGCTGGATGGGTAGATGATACAGAAGAAGAATAATGTATCAGATGTAGAAGATTGTAAGTCCTGTCTGCTGTTCTTGTGGAGTCTAAGTATTATGGAGTGGATGACTGAATTCCACAGTCTACAGAGTGAGAGCATAAATAGTGTCTGGGCAAACAAGCTCCCAGCTCAGGAACCAATCATCAGGTTGTGTTCTTTAAAGATGACTCCTACTTAATGCAACCTTCTGAAACAGTCTTGGGTTTGGAAGATCAAATCCAGAGAGGTGTGAAATCCTACAAACTGCCCCTCATGTCAACTGAAATTGCAAGTGATCAGCAGGTGTTCAGTACATCTCAGCCTTATGTCTAATCTTACTATAAACTCAACTATTAATAACTCTGCCAAAGAAATGTCCATATCACTTCCAACACACATCCTCTAAATGTAAATTGGAGTTGGTCTTATGTCTGCTAACAACTGAGGTGCTTCTTGCAAGAACTCACACTCTCTAAGCCAAACCACACCTTTTAAAACCTTCTGTGGCTTCTAATCTGAAATAAAATAATAGAAAAAAGAATAAATTTGCTTCGTGGTCTTATAAGAATTTAGTCTTACTGTGGAGTTCCTCATATGTCCTGCTATCTCATTTATGCTACATAAGGCCATGAATTCAGTGCCCTCCAAAATCAGTACCTGGCAAAGATGAGATCTAGTAGCACAAAGAACTGAGACATGCTCTCTACTAATGAGAAACAGGAAGATCAGAGTTGCCGTTTCTCCTCTGCTCATGCGGATTCAAGACCTTTCATATCGCCTGATGCTGATCCTGAAACTGTAACCCAGAATCCATGGCACCTATTTTAAACTGAAAGTTTTCATCAGGGATATCCTTGATTATTGTTTGATTTTGTTTATACCAGTAATGCCACAACCTTCATCACTGTTCTCAAATCAAGTGGTGTTCTTCGACATTTGTATGTCTTCTGTTATTCTAGCATGTCCTAGAACAGCTTTGACTGTAATTATTGGGCTAGGTTAAAACAAATGCTTTTAAACAAAGGCTCTTTAAAAATCCCTTTTCCTATCAGAGGATATCTAAATAACATGTTGTTTCCAAAACCTGGAGGCAGCTGTTTGCATCTGAAGGAAGAGAAATGCTCACAAAATGAGTTTGACAGCTGCACTTGTGGGAGAAATCACTCGCGCAAAGGTATTCCTGCTCATGCTCATCTTTCAAGACCTGGACAAAATTGACTTTGGACTGAGATCACCTTTCCTGCCAGGCTTGTGTCAATGCCTGTCCTACATGACAGCCTTTTTGAAACTGCTTTTAGACTCCTTTAACTGAAAAGCGTATCTGAAAGCTCTGTTTTTGTTCCTCCTCATTTCCCCCTCCTGCACAGCATAAAATCCTAATACTCAATCAAGCAGCTAACCCCAGGACCACTATGTTTAATGTTCTCCTAATGTCTATCATTAAGAAGTATAAATGCTGAAGAGCTGTCTGGGTGCTTTGTAAAAGAAGTATATCCAACTTTGGTAACAAGTGATACCAGCTCTCCAAAAGCAGAAGAGGCTGCACAGCAAGGACATGCAAAGCGAAACTATCTAAAACCAGCAAGATGCTCTGCACTACCTGAAATGCCCATGCAGGACAGCACTTTCATTCTACAGCAGTATTGAAAAACTCCCACGCAGTGAACTGCTCAATACTTCATTTATCTATTGCATCTTGCAAGGGTAGAGGACTGAGTTAACTCTGCCAAGATTTTCAATACAGGAGGTTAATATAAACCCAACACATTTCTTCCAAGTTCTATTGTACTCTAGAATACAAAACCAGAAATAACAGCTTGCCTGCTTCCTGTACAGTAGAAGCAAAGAAATAGGGCCTTTAGAAGGAGAACCTGAATGCAAGCCAATCATCTTCCTTCTGGCTCCTGCTGGCTCTCATCTCCAATTACAAAGAAATGATTCACTATCCAAGCTATTTCTACAGCATTTCAAACTGGCACTGAAGTAACAAAAGTTATTGTTAGCCTGCCATGCTCCTGAGAAGGGAAATAAGGAGGAGATAATAGAAAGACAGAAACAACCCTGATCAGCAAGATATTCTTTATGGTTTATCACAAAGGTGTTTCCCAAGAGATCTTCATGTCATGCCCCATGCACACAGACACATACACAACCCAGAAGGTAATGAGGAAGGAAAACCTGAAGTTTGCATCACTATGGACACTGGTTTCATTCAGGACATTTATTCCCATAAAAATATATTCCCATTGTATCTCAGTGTGCATAGCTATACTTTCTCCTCTAGATGACACTGTGTCTGCTTGGAAACCAGAGCTGGAATACAAGGAGTCCTTCAGCACTGTCAAAGTCATGTGGAAGAAAATTGCACCAGCACCTGCACACACTATTCTTGTCTCCAGTGATTTCTGTACAATTCAGAGCTGCTTGCTTAAGGACTCAAAGCCGCTGAATCTCAATATCTCAGCAGCAGCTAGTATTACAGATGTCCAATTCAAGGTGTAAGCAAAGTTGCAGAAATGGTTTGCGCATGTCTATGCCTATATATATATATATACACACATTTACCTCTTGGTTTGTCTGTCTCTGTTTACAAATATAATGAGGCCAAAAGCTGCAGAGCAATCTTCAGCTCCAAGCAGATCTATTTACTACTGAGCAAAATTCTGTGCAACAGTGAACTGATAGAACTGACCAGCTATAAAAGGAAAACAGACTGGATCTAGAAATTGGAAAGACTCAAATACTTAGATTTTAAGCTGATTGCATGCACTCTCTGGATCCCCCTGAGGGAGAGAAATTCCACTGGGGAGAAAGGCTTTGGAAGTTAGGCTTGCTTCAGAACTCCCCCAGAATGTCTCTGATTTCACCAAGGTTACTCCTGATTTATTGGGAAGTAATTGAGATCAAATTCAGACTCATGACAGTTCAAATGTATAAACAGTACAAACAGATTAATTAGCGACAAAGGAGGAAATAAATGCAGACGGCTCTTAAGGGAATTAACAGAAATGCCACTCCTTTTAGTTTGTGCCTTCAAACTTGAGAGCAGGACTCAGAAGTTCATACCTCTTTCTGGACAAAATAAAGACTATATTTCTTTCCTGTTTCACCTGTTGTAGGATGATTTTACAACACTCCTCTGTGTAAGATGGCTCCAAATGATCAGGTTAAAATCTGGATAACAGACACCTAATACACTGGTAGCGAGGTTTGAGGATATTTTCGTGTTGCCATTACTCATCTCCTGATTAGGAATATGTTGAGGACAAGACAGACCACAGGGCTAGTACATGAGAGGAGGAGGGGGTTAGCACACCAGCCTGAGCTTGAAGCGCAGGAAGAGTTACCTGTCTTGAGAAATCTGAAGAGAAACTTCACCAGAGGTGGATGGAGCAGGTGAACTGTAAGGAAGGCTCCTTGATGACTCATCACCCCCCCAAAAAGGAGACACCTTAAAATTGACTCTTCCATTCTTTTTTGTTTGTCTGGAAGATGGAAGAGTGAGATTTCTTAGCTTGCTCTGAACGTGGGCTGCCAGTTTCACATTGCAGTGAAATCAACATCAGCAGTGTCAGAAGGCTGATACCAACTCAGGCATCTACAAATTGACTCACACTTTTACTCTGTGTAATGAATAAACAAGCCTTCTTCTGTAAGATTGAATTAATTTGGATTTATTTGCCTAGGTATAGACATTGCAGATGTTTTAATGCAGACAGTTTGCACTGTCAAAGTGGGCTGGCTTAGCCTTCATTTTCTGTCCATGCAGACAGAATTTAGAGTAGTTATTGCAAGTTGTTTGACCACAGGAAGGACAAATCCAGCTGAGCAAAAGAAGTAAGGGAAGTTTGACTAAAGCACATGGGGTGATTACAACAGCAAAAGTGATGGAAGCCTCTTTGCTTTAGCTGTTGAAAGCAGGACTGACAAATGCATGTGATACTACATCCCAGGAACATTTCCACAGCTGAGATTAATTTCTCCTCTCATTTCCACTTTCCTGATCAAGAAACGAGTTGAGAGAGAAAGGGAGAAATGAGGAAGAAAACTTTCCCCTTCTGAAAACAGACACCAACTCTGCAGACCTCAGGAAAAAGGGAAGAGACTGGGACTTCAAGGAGGAGAAATTACAAGATGTCTCCCTCCAGCTGAGACCCAAGTGCAGTGATCCAGTTAAATACTCTTTATTTTGGCCTCACATCTCCATTGCTTGCCAATAGACATGTTGCCCTAGCCTCTCTGTAGAGAGTTTCTTGCTCCAGTGAGAGCTCAGATCCTAGGAATCAATGCAGTTGATAAAGTCCTCAATCGAATGCTGAGTTTAGCCCTAGGAGCTCTAATTCCATTCTGATGTTTCTTCAGGCTTTAACTGTTAACTCTATAGGGGTTTTGGTCCCTCATTTGTTTCTATCTCATAGGGGAAAAAGATAACAGCAGCAAAGAAAAACTGTTTACTTCCTTTTTTTTTCGGTGTTCTATTTTGATATTCCGGCCCTTCCTCAAGGAATTTGTTTTCCCCCATCATAGGCTCTCGTTTATGAGTGAGTAACAGGTCGTTCTCTGTCCTGTCATTAGCCACCCACACAAATACTCTTGCCTGGATCCCAGTGCCATGCCATCCTCATGACTATGTGTTGGTATGCTAGATGTTCTGTAGATCAGTAGTAATTGGAAAAAGAATGAAGTTGTACTGCCGCAAGGGTCAGCCCTTGCTGGTGAAGTGCTAGATACTTGGGGAGAGCGTGTCGCAGGTGATGCAGAGGGACAAAGAAGGGACCCCTAAATTGCAGAGTACCAGCTACAGGTAACTGCCACACAATACCTTTGCAAATAATTTAAGCTTCTTCTTACAAATTAATACTCATTTTAGATGCTTCCTCTATTCCTAATAAATATTGCAGAGTGTTGCTGCCCTGGTAAATCTTTCCAGTAAACAGACTATTTTATCCTTCCCTTGCTAAAGCTGGTTTTTAAGGATAGCACATTCTGGGCTCCCAGTGATGTTCCCAAAATGGCATCTCTAACAAATAATACATTTTCAGGGGAAATATGTTACAAACTGTCTAGAGTCAGGTCCCTGGTAAACCCCTCTCCTTATAGGTCACACATTTAGCTTCTATCAGTCCTTGCCTCTTAGCAACCTATCATTCATCGTATAATCAATTTAAGCCTCTTGAATCTGCATCTGAGCTCCCATTTTGTTTCAGCCCATCTCCATAGAAAATTAGAAACCAAAAGGTAGGCTTGATCTTTCTTCTTTCAAAATCTTTCCTTAACCTCCACTGATTTTTCTGTTGCCATTTCAATTCTGTTACTACAGCAACCTTGTATTCTTTGCTTTGGCAAAGTTGACATCTTTGCATAGGGACACACACAAGGCCTTTCTAATCAGAACTTATGTGGTCTAAAACATTTAGCTCATCTGCTTAGAAGACTTATTAAAATGTTCGACCCATCTGCTGTAAAAGGCTCTAGTGAAACTAGAGCCAGCATTTTCCCACTCGGTTTCCTGTCATGCAGCCTGACCAGAGCTTCTCATTTCAGCAACACGCAGCAATGGTGTCTCTACCATAAGGCAGAACACTTGCTTGTATGTGGTCTTTGGACACACTTATAAGGATGTCGGCTCCGTCTTCTGCAGCGACTGTTGGATAAAACACTGCGCTGACATTTGCCTTTCATAGTACTAAGTGCTAGAAAAATCACTTGACTGCAGCACAAGAAATTCAGAGCGACATCTTTCAGAAAGCTTCCTTTACCCTCAGACACTTGGAAGGAGACATTATAGCAGCACGATTCCAGAAATCTGGCTCAATGGATGGGACCAGCCCTGGGGGTGCCCTTCAAAAGAACCATGTAAACTGGTTAATCCCCTTTTCCTACTTTTTGGCATCTAATTGCATGAAGAGCTGTGCAACTTGCTCTGTTCAGTTCTGATCTGCTCTGTTGCTCTCGTCACCCCTAGGGGAAACATTACAATTTCCTTTAATTCCCTCTCCATCATCTGAGACTGTTAAGTCTGCCCATAGGTGATCTATGCTATGCTGCCTAAGCCTGCATCCTTCCTGAACAAGTTGGAGGCAATGGTGATTTAGCAAGATGTATAGCTACCATCTTCTCACTGGTTATAGCCATATCTGTATCTATAATCATTCATTCACAAAAGTATTTCTCTCCAGCTTGCTGGGAGAGTTGAACTAATAGCAAAATGTGAAGTTTTCCAGTATCTTCACTCAGCAGTTCTGCAATCCCTCCTGGTCACAGCCTTGGACTATGTTAGGAAGCAGAAGGTAGTTTGATACTTATTTGCTTTAAGACTTTTCTGTAACACAGATGCCCTTGAAGGGATTGGCAGCAAGTTGGAAACAAGGTACAGGCTGTGGAGAGAAGCTACAGAGTGAAAATTTGGCTATTGGAAGATGAATGAGTACAATCTATAAAGGTAACTGCAGCACGAGGATTAACAGCAAATAAAAATATCTTCAGCCAACTGTCTGGGCAATCATTGTAGGTAGACTAAAGCATCTCTGAGAGAAGGTTTAACCACATAAAGCTCTGCTTGCTCATCTCAGCTAATGTAGCTGATGGCGTTTGCAGTAAAATACCCTTCAGAATGATCCTGTTTTGAAAATAAGTTGCATAGAGGAAAACCTGCTAAACATTCTGTTCATATTTCATTTCTGGTGGAATTTACCTCTTTAAGTAGCTCTAGGGATTACTGAGGTATTAAGGAAAGTGGTGTGACATTGAACTGCATTTCCTCTGTGAAAGTATATCTGTGTATTTGTCCTCTGTGGAGATCATGACAAGGAGTCCATGATGTTGTGAAAGGCTTTCTTTGTGTGATGCTATTTTGCTTTAGGGTTTTAATGAGGAAAGAAAAAAAGCCAAACAAACCAAAAACCAGTTTCACTGTCTATATAGAGACTTTAAAAGTGCTTAAAAGCACTAGAATGTCTTTAAAATGCAGACCTCATACTAGAGATGAAGTATCTACAGAGAGAAGAGATACTTTGATGTAGTAGATGTATTTGTTTGTTTCAGAGGGGAGAAAAGAACGGTATGTTTTTTCAATAGAGCTATTAACCACCAAGACTGCCCAAAGGCATCAGCAGGTTCATTTAAAATGTAAATGAACTTTTCAGGCATTTGGTTGTTCAGATTCTAGAGTCTGCTACTGTGTGAAATTGGATGGGGTCTTCACATGGCACAGCTGAACTGTTAGACTGGCCTCCCTCTTCCACCCAATTATGACCAATGTGAATGGACACTCCTGTGGGCCTGAAAGCTTCTCTCCAAATTAGGAGAGTTGCTTTATTACAGAGGACAGGGGCAATTAACTGAGACCCTGAGCTGCTACTGAATGGTCTCCTTGGGAAATACCACTTAGCATTGCAAACAGCAAGTGGGCATTTTTTCATGGCCTTTCTACACCCTTTTGGGAAGGACTGTTCTCTTAAATTAATGTTTGAAGTCTACCAGCTAAAACCAACCATAAGCAAGAAAATGCAATTGAACTGAGGAAGGCTTTCTCTTTTTAAACACTGACTGCATGCCTTGAGCTTACATAGAATTACACTCACCAGAGAGATCCCTTCCCAAACAGCACTCAGGTGCATCAGTTGGAATAGTAGCTGAAGGAATACTATTGCCTTGAGAGTGATGCTGCATCAGGGACATGTTCAAGATTTGTATTGTCACTTTTTAAAGTTCTGTAATGTTTTTAATCCAAAAAGAAGGTTTGGGAGGCATGTCGCCCACTTAATGTGCAAATCATACTGTAGCGGATCATCCTGATCTCCCAGAGAAGTCTAGGAATTCCATTGTGCAAAGGATGGCAGGGCTTTGCCATTCAGATTTATTTTCTTGTGGAACAAAATACAATGACAACACTGCTGATTAGGAGCATGGTGATGGCAGAACTACTGACACATGAGCAAGAAAGAGTTCAGCAGAAGGCTCAGAGTGGCAAAGCTTGTTTGTGGCACAGAGACAAAAGCAACCAGAGAGATGTCTGTTAACACTAATGTGTAAGAACAAGCTCTTCTGAGCTAAGAACAATAACGTCCTTTTCGTGATGATGAGCATCATGGAAATGCAACACTGCAAATGTCCCCAGAGTAGATGATGTTTGTCAGAGTTTCTCAGAGCTTAAGTGCACATGACTGCATGCACATGCACACCTGGGATCCACAACCTAAGTCACAGATGTGTTTGGAAGAGAAACATTAAATGCATACTGAATATCTTAATTTTGATAGTGTTAACATTAAACTTTTCCACTTCTTTTTCTTTGTGTGTGTGCAAATTGTGACATTTTTCAAAATGTGTTGAAACTACCCAAGATGAATTGTCCTGCTGAAGAGAAAAAGGGTTTCTTATCTAGGAATGTTTCCCAACTGCACTGCATTTCATTTGAGTTAAATAAATCAAAGAAAGCAGAAACACTAAAGATTAACTCAAATTCTGATTCTGTATTAGTCTTTCCATTACTACTGCATACCATGGCTTGCATTCCAGCCTCTGGATAGGACTTGCATACTCGTATTAAACATAATCAAGCACTTTGAGAACTTATTTCCAAGTATCTAAAATGGAGGCATGACATGCATGTAATTAAGATTTTTAAGAAAGAGCTAACATGAATCTTTTCCACTGGTTTTGAATATGCTACATCCAAAAGGAATTCACCAGGCTTTTTTAAAAGCACTGCTAGTTATCCTATTTTTTTTTTTTATTTAAAATTTCTAATTAAATTAAAGAAACCCAAACCATTCTTGGAACACATTGGAAACCCGAAAACTGCATGATAAGTGAGAAAAATTAACTTTGCTTACAGCGGAAGATTTTAAGGAAGAGAGAGAATGGCATTTCTTTTTTGTGATTTACAAGGATCATGAGATAAGCTACGTGTCTTGCTATTCACTACTCTGCCTCTTATGGTACAGAAAGCTGGCTGCAGTGAAGTTATTTTGACAGTCAATAGCATGCTGTTAAAGGTTACTGGAGCTCCAGCATCACCCATACAATGATATAATGATTTATTGTTGTCAAAGCCTTCTATGCAAAGCACAGAACAACCTAAGCTTCATCACTCCAGACAGGCACATTGTGCTCATTTAAAAATATGAACACATATGATGCCAGGACTGCCTGAAACAGCTGATCTCATAACACTGGCCTTGGGATTGCAAAACCATCCCTGGCACCGCTTTATGTCTCTGCTTTGCTGAATAGTGGAATAAAAGAGAAGAAAATTTGTAGGAGTGAAGCTTATGGCAAAAGAACAGGGAGGATGTAAGTTACGCACTTGAAAAAAAAAAAAGTGTCTGCCACAGCAGGGCAAAATGTGCTGAATTACACTTGAAATCCACGCAGAACTTCTGCTACTCCACATTTCTATTATAAGCAGAGTTCTCCTTGAATTTCTTATCCTGAATTTTGTACCGATCCTAGGTAGGCGTCTAGACAGTATATCTCTATGCTGATGGGCTTGTTGAAAACTGCTTTCCTCTAATTTGCTTTGCTATGATTAAGTTGAGATGGTATGGGGCATCCTGGAGCATATGATGTGAACAAGACATCCCCACTCCTTGAAGCCTGCTGATAGGGCAGTTATCCTTGGTCCAGTGTGAAAATGACACACAGCTGGTTTGATGGGGATTTCCTCCTAGCAGACAACTGAAAGGGAAATTTACATTAGTATGTCTACACCATCTTTCATCTCTTTCTCTGTAGGATGTTATGTTGGTCCAAGTAATGAGGATTTTTCTTTCAAGAGGCAATGAGGTCACCCTTGGCTAGGATATCTTTGCTTGACTTTGAACAAATGCATCATTTTCATTGATATTCATAGGAGATGCTAAACTCTTCACATCTAAGGTGCTGTATGGATGTAACACCTCATTGCATGCTCATTCTTTCCTTTTGCACAACCTTCCTTATTTCTGTGAGCTTGCAGGGGATGTAGAGCAGCCTCCTCCTTCCTGTCACTGCTGTTTCTGCCTCTCTTCCTTACCTTCACTCCCACAGAAGCTGTAAACTTCTGTTTACATCTCTGTAAACTTCTCTGGGAAGTGGGGGAACTATCTGCAAAGAGTAGAGCAGAGGGAGGCTGATACAGCTGTCTGGTAATCCTATGAAGTAAAAGCTACAACACAGCTGGCTGCTTTATAGCAAGATATCTATCAGTATGTTCTCCTCACGACAAGGCTGACATTTGATTTTATTAACAAAACAGAAACTAGTGCAGAATTAACAGTGGGAGAGATTGGATTACTAAAGCAAATATGCTTTAGTGAGAGGAGCACGGATCCGGAAAACTGGGAGCTGGGCTCTGCTTTACTGTATGGACTAGAATGGATTATTCCTCTTCACCTTGGTTTTTCTAGCTTATATTGCCAAGAATGTTAACAGCCCTTCAGAAAAGGATGTGCTGATATTTATGTGTTAGATTTAGGAGAAGGCACTGAGATCTTGAGATAAAGTAAGGCAGAGAGAGCACTAATGACATACAGAATCGAACTACGTTTGCATTTCTCTGCAGCAAGCAGATACTTATAAAGCTGAAATTATCACCCTGTATTTTTTACTTGCACAAACTTCTCGGGGAGCATGTACGTAAGTCGCAGATGAACTGCTGGCTGGCTTTGTCATTTGGCTTGGGAACGTGAGCCCTTGCCGGGAAATCACCAGATGGCGCTCATAGAAATAATGTTCAAACGTTCCTTTTTTTTTAAGGCAGTTATAGCTGGAAAAAGGTTTCTTCGTGAAATTGTGACTCAGTTCCTTCAGCAAGAAGCATTTGCATCGGCCAGAATTTGTTGAGTGGCTGAACAGAATAATTCCTCTAATTCAGAGCTAGTATTCAGAGCCTACATGCACACCAGCCAGAGGAAAAACATAGTGTTGTGTAATAAATCACTTGCATTAGGCAGTCAGCTTTGACTGCTCCTGTTAGCTTCATTTCAGTTTTAATCAATATTTGCTGGGATTTGTTAGGCTATGTGGACAAATCCTGAGGCCTGTACTTGATTTCTATCGAAGCACGATGGTTATTAAAGAGAATGAGAAGCCTGTCTGAGTGGCATCCATGTAATAAGCTGAAGAATTTGAGATCTGAATTTATCACACTTCTTCACTGCTCTACAAACAGATTGACTTCCCCTTGCAACCCTTCCTGCAGAGAAGTTTGCTCATTTTGGAAGCTGGAGAAGTTCATTTTCAAGTAGGTTAAGCCAAAAGGTGCCAAAAATGCATTTTTCTCCTAGTCTATTATTGTATCTTACACTGTAAGTGAGAAGTAGCTTCACCAAGGAATTGATTTCTTGCAAAAGAAACTGAAGCCATGGCTGGAAGATGATTTTCATAACAGATGCAGCCCTTCAGCAGGGATTCTCAGCTTCTTTCACTGCTGGATAGAAGCATGTCTTGAGTTCAATCTTTCTCTTTAAATATTTCATTAAGGGCAAGTATGTTTTCTACTCCACTCTTAGGGCTCCAACTTTCAATGTCTAACTTATCCAAAATCCATCTTTTTATTTCTAATTGAGCTCTTCTACTGTTTTCCATTTCACCTGTCAAGTCCCAGAGACATACAACAGTACTGTAAACCCCAGTAACTGATCTAAAGGTTATTTCAGATCCTGACACTCAAGCCATAGCTACAGTTATGTGGGAAAACCAAAAAATAAACCCAAATCCCTCTTCTGGGTAGCAGTTTATTTACAACAGGGATCCTTGTTTCCTTGTTTATATTTCTCTAAGATTTGGAGACAGGGTACTTTACAGTATGTAACACTTTAAGATACTTCATTTCCATTCAACTGCTGCATTCAAATATCTATATCTATCTCATATATATATGCAGAGCTCT
>JAVHNF010056195.1:42495-53915 GCA_034783455.1 Micropsitta finschii
GCTGTTTCAGAGACCCACAAGGCACCCTTTCACACAGGCCAAGTCTCTGATAGCAGCACCAGGTTTCTCCCTCCAGTGGGAAGTAGAGCTGTGCAGGGAACAGTGCTGCCCACATGTGCCAGGACCACCCAGTCTTCTAAAGGACTTGGCTCTTGAGCGTGGCTCAAGAAGGGCACAGCCTCCTCTGATGGGCCAGGATATCCCACCATCTGACACCTTTCTGCAGACCCTTTCTGGTTGGCATGTAGCACTGGACAACCACAAACCTACTCAGGTCTGGACTGCAGCAGGTAGCTTTTGCATCTGCAAGCACCAGGCAGACCCTGACTTCCTTATGTTTTTGCTGTATGCAACCCAGTTTGCCCTACAGCCAACTATTCCTGCATGGTCCCAGGGCACCTTGGCTTTATTGCAGCCACAGCCACACTGGTTTCGATGTTCAAACCCAAACTCCAGGATGAGCCTACCAGCTTCAGGTCATCAGCTCTCACCATATGTGAAACTGGCTCTGTGTGGGATACAGGAACAGATGCCCCAGGACAACAGGGAGCTCTCTAAACCCTTCCCTGTAATCCATGGGACTGCTCATGACCTCAGACTGTATGCTTCGGGATGAGAACAAGACACTGTGTCCAGAGCTCAGGGGCACCAGCAAGGTCTCTACCTTGCATTGTGCTCTGGCAGGGCTGCTGCTGCTTCTGTATTTGTATTAAAAACGGCCCCTTCAAAACAGATTGCTCCTAACATGCTCCATGCTGCAGAGCAGACAGAGCTTAATCCCTGCAAGTGTGTGCTGCTGCCTCCCATGGTAATTCATCCCAGAACACCAAACACATGTAGGTACTTCTCAATCTGCCCCAGCTTTCGGTATTCCATTTATCTGTGCCACGCATAAGCCAGGTGCATTTCAACACGTGAAGTTTCACCTGCTATTTAGTCCATGCCCCAAATCAGTAACTGCCTTGCAAACTGCAGCCGAGTAATAAAAATGGCCCTTGCAGAGAAAACACTGCACATGCTGATGGAAATGTAGTTTCTTGAAACACTTCTTCAGTGCCATCTGCTTGACTCCAGCTCTAGCTTCATAGTAGCAAGATCCAGTTTTGGAGGTGGCATGTGAAGTGCAAGGTGGTTGGTTGTTCAACCAACAAACATCATAGAGAACCATCTCCTGAGAACCTGAGTGCTCAGCATCCTCTCTGGCAGCTGGGACGGAGAGCACTGGTGACAGGAGACAGCCATGGGGAGCCAGGTAACACGGAGATGACTGAGGGTTTTGATTTGTTTTGGGGTTGTTTTGTCCCTGTATAGGTAAAACTGAGTATGAAGGTAAGTCCAAACCTGCTCTCTGTGATTTCTTGACCATGTACCATAGAAACAAGGAAATTTAACTTTATGGCTGTTGATGGTTTTCCATGAAGGATGTCCACTGCATTCCACTGAATTACCAATGGCATAAAACAACCGTATCCATGTCCAGGTGAATTACCCAACCTGACTGAGCAGCCCAGTCTGCTTTCCCAGCCCATTTTTTTCCCGTTCTGTGTCTCCCCATGTAACTGCAGGGCCGTATTTCTTTCATCTCAGCTCACAGCATGGTACAGCTGGGAATGCTGCTCCATATCCCCTCCATGGCCCTATGCTTCCCTGCAGACATGATGACCCAGGATGAGCTGCTAGGGTCCAACATTGGATCTCTCCAAAATTTGATAACCAGACACTTCGGCAGTTGTTATCAGGACAAATGGAGCTCTCACCTTTTTCACCTCCACCTGCCCCATGTCTCTCAGGTTGCAGAAAGGAGCCTGAACACAAACCCACCAGGTTCCTGCACCAACCCTAATGCCTCAAATCCAAGAGGAATTCAGGCTGAACTTTCAAGGTCCAGTCCTATTGCTAGCAATGGCTGAATCCGCCAGGACATTTATCCAGTTACCTTGAACCTATTTCTAAGCAAGCCATCCTTGTAACTCTTCCACTGCCTCACTCTTTGATCCTCTCCAGTCCTGCTAACAGTTGGAGCTGTACTTGATTCCTCACCATGTGGCAAGACTGTCTGGGATCTGAGCTAATTCATACATTTAGGCTTCACACAGTCACCAATCATAAGCAAGACTCCAAGTCCCTATCTCAGAGTGGTAGAAACAACAAGAGCAAGCTGATAAAGGTACTTACATTCATGGGGCTTAGGATGTGACTTAGGTCTTAGCATTAAGAAAATAAATTTAAAAATGGCATAAGTAACCCCAGATCTAGTGCTATTGAGGACTGAGGTGCTCCCCTAAGCCCAATGACTTTGTAACTCAAGATACTGCAAATCCCATGTTACACATTTCTGTGTCAGCTCAAATATCAATTTTAGACCTCACATACTTAAAGGCGGATGGGCATCACACTCTTATCCAGAGTTGCCTCCAGGGTTTTTGTTTGCCCTGAGCAGCCTTGACAACTTACTGTCCATCCTATCCTACTCCAAGTCACTTACTGTCAGTAGTCAATAAATGTTTTGCAGTGCCTATGTTCTACTGATTTAGAAGACCCAGCCATGCCTGGAGCAATACTATGTGATATACATACTAATTCATCTGTACAGGGCTACATCAAGATTTCACATCGTCTGCTGCTTTAAAAAAGCCAGGTATTGGATAGCAACGTTTTAGAAACACCTGTTGGAAAAGGGAGCCCAAGAAATGACACTTAGACCCTTTACCCTGATGTTTGCTTTATGTATGTCATATCTGTATTCACTACTGTCTAGGATAAACGTGAGATTTCTGACTCTGCTGCCGAACAGCCCCACTGTGGCTCACCTTCTAAGTCAGCCTTGCAGGTTAGGATCAACACAGCTGATCAGCAAATAAAACCACTTTGCTTTTATGGCTTCTCAACTTCCAAGCCTCCTCTCTGAGGCAGGAACTTCCCACCCTTGTACTGCCTAGACAAAGCTTCTATTAAGCAGTGAGGCAGACAGATCACTGCCTTTCCTGACAGACCTGCAGAGTGGACCCCACTGCACTCGACGGCAATGTTATGCTGCCCTTTATGGCAGAGTACCCTCCTCCAGGGACACCCAGTGATCAGCGGTCCTTATTTACCTGCAAAATAAGAGAAACTGGGGTGCAAGGGCTCCTCCAGGAAATAGGGAGTCCTAAAAGACCCTACAAAACAAAAGACACCCCCCAAACTCTGCGCATTCAGCCTCGCAGCAAGCAGCACAGCTGAGGGGGGGCTATCGACAGAGACTTGAAAGCAGGGAGGAGAGAAGGATTTGGGATTAGCAGGGGAAGGTTAAGACAGTATCAGGGACTGCACAGGAACAATACAGCTCAGGAATGAGGAGGAAGAGGGCAGAAAGGACCAAGTATCCCTACTGCGTTTGGCACCTGCAGACACAAGGGACAAGCCCAGCACCATCACAGCACTTCACTATTTGGTAATTAAGGGACTCCAGCCACTGCAGCCACTACCTGATGTGGTTGCCAATGCAGGAGGGCTATCTAGCCATTAAGGCTCCTATTCGCAGACCAATAACATGTATAGACACAAATCGATGCTGTACAGTTTAAAGGAACCATCTGAAAGCTACGGATTTTACTCACTGTTATTTACAAAGTGAAACAAAGCACACAAAAAACCTCTCAAATCAGCCCAAAAAGCTGCCTGCAGCAGGGCACCTGCTGGAACGTGGGCAGCTCACGGAGGCTGCCTGCAGCTTTGCAGGCAGAACACATACAGGCAGGGGGTGATGGCCTTTTATTCCACTGGATAAAGATCTTAGTGGAAATCTGAAAGGCTCGGCATGAAGCCTCATCCACAGCTAATCCACACACACTCTGCCATGCTGCAGGCACATCAGGAAGCAACCGAGGCCAGGCACTGCATCGAATCACACCACGAACCTGCAATTTCAGCTGTACTAAGAGAAAGAAAATGGTAAGATATTGCTTTATAAGCATCCCTCTGAACCAGCTGCTTCCTGCTCCAACCTAAAGGCAGCTCAGGCCACCCACTCTCCCCATCCCCTACATTCAGGACAACATGCCACCCCTCTGGGGCCACTGCAGGCTTTTAACTCTTTCCCAGCAGGATCGAGGCTGGCTAAGCATTAAAAGCTGCTGAGATGTTACAGGTGATGCGTGGCATGGGCTGATTTCCTGGGAAGCAGGGCCAAGGCCAAGCTGAGTATCTGGGTGCTATTCCCGGATCTTCACTAACTGTACTTGACCTTGGGCAACAGACAAAGCTCTTCACCACTTGACTCTGTTCCCCAGTAAGAGGGGTAAAATGGTACCACAGCTACTCCATAAAGATGATGCAATGCTCTATCCTATACTGCAAAAGAGCCTCCAAAGCCTTGCCTAAACGTAGAAACACGTACAACAATGTAAGTTGTTTCTCACGCAGCCATACTCTGCATTAGGGCTCCAATTTGCACCTTCAAACAACAGCATTCTATAAATGTTTAATTATTTTTTCTATAGCAGAGGGCTTGCGTTTCCCCAGCAGACTTACAATTAAAAAAAGGGAGGCACAAATCCTTTACATTTGTAATTCAAATGCTCCTACACAGCATTTCCACAAGACTGCTTAAAGTGTGCACTGGAAATTGTAATTAAAAGCTGATCTTCTTTATGAGATGACTCAGGCTTCTGCAAGCTTTAGCGCTGGCCTCAGAGAGCACTGTTTCCTAAGGGTACATTGTGAACTGGCACTATTTATTGAAGATTAGGGGAATGTGTGCTTAAATATGATGGGTAGAAGATAAAATGAAGTTATCATCACCTGATTTCTGGGTGACAGTGGAGGGAAAACGAACAGCCCATGAGAGCAAAGGACCAAACCCCTCTTGAGTGTTGGAAGAGGTGGCTCTGCAAACAGGGAAACAGTTTTTGCCAGTCAGAGAAGCCTTCCCACAGGGTGAAAGGATCCTCCCACAGGACCTGATAGGGGTCAGTAAAATCCTCAATGCAAACAGCCAGAGAGCCCAGCGAGGGTGCCAGAGCTGGCTGAATGCAGGAGGCTTGGCTCCCTCCGGTTTATACACAAGGACCCACTCTGTCTTCAGTGTCTCCAAAGAAATTACTGAGCAAGGGTCCCTGCTGGTGGAAGGGATCAAGACCGCCGAGCTGGAGGCAGATAGGGGCCTGGGGAGGGGTAATCCAGTACACCTTAGTTTCCTGGGTCCTTTCCCAAATCCAAGGGGATCCCAGGATCAACTCATGCCAATTGCAAGAAATGTGAAGAGATGGGAACCACCTTGCAACCCATCAGCAAACCACTGCTGAGGACCTGGCTCTCCTCTCCAATTCTCTGTATTCTTTACAGCAGCACGAATGCTGCCTTGCATGAATCTCGACAGCCTCACCCTCCACCTGACCATCATCACATGAACAGAGACGGCTGGTGCTGGCACCGGTGCTGAGGCAGATATGAGGGCTGCACCACTCACTCCATGCTCTGCAACATGGTGTGCAGTAGCAAGCCCAGGCAGAGATGCAGAGAGGGCTCAGGAAATGACAGGAGATTGTCTACCATAGCAAATGCAGTACTGCCATATGGAGACCAAGGAAAGTCCCCCTCCTCTGAGCCACCTCCTCACAACCCAACCGATAACCAAGGTGTTCATTTACTATTGTTCTGCCCCAGGGGAAGTCAGGAGGAAGGGGGCACACTGCATCAAAACGGTGGCCCCTGGGCCACCAAGGGAAAGAGGGAGGGCAGGAGACAGCAGCACCCCAAGGCAGTGATGAACCACCCCACATCCCTGCAATCCAGTTCTCTGCAGACAGAAGGTTTTACTGCTGTACACTGCATGTTACCTGTCAGAATCACAGAATAGCTTAGGTTGGAAGTGACTTTTAAGATCAAGTCCAATCGTTACCTTAGTACTGCAAAGTCCACCACTAAACCAAAGGCAGCAGATAATTTTCCACATGTTCTCCTTGGTCTTAAATCATTAAAGCACCATCTCAGCTGTAACCAGACTAGCACACCCTTAAAACCAACCAGAATCTGAACTGTGCTGTTAGCCTTTAACACCAGCATTAAAATGCCCATAAAATTAACACAGAGCCCACCAACACGTATGTTTTTCTGTATAAATACCATCATAAATGAAACCTGTCCCTTTGCCTTCAGAAAACTGACTTGTCAGACCACCTGGTACCTCTCACCCCTCCCACTGCTGCAGCTCAGCAGGACACAGAAATATCACCCTGAGATTTAATTTCTAGCATTTCCACGGTCACCACGTTTCCCAGAGGGAATTACAAGATGTGCCTGTCCCTTTTCCCTGTTTTTGTTTGTTTGCTTGAGTAATGATGCTGAAGAGGTGAAACGAGGTAGAAATGGTGTGTCCTGGTGCTCCTTATAGCGATGGCTGCCGCAAGAGGTAAACCTCAGACAGGGACTCCTGAGCAGGCAAAGGCAGCTGGGAGACTCTAAGAGGATAAAATGCCAGGGCTGCATTGGCTCAGACAGCAGCAGTGCTGTGAGAAGCAGAGGATGTTTACAGCACAGGCATCAGGAGGCTGCAAACACAAACCTCTGGATGTGTCCCTATCAGGTCATTCTCCCCTTCTCGAGGGTGCACTTGTGCAGCCTGTGTCTTCATGAGAGATGAAAGATGTTCCTTCCCCTCACAAAAGAGCATGTAGATCCCTTTGAACAAAACAGCTCCCCCAAGAAAGGCTTATTTTGTATCACAAAGATGAATCTATGCTCAATAGGAATACATGTTTTTAACATACAAAGTGCAGTGCAGGCAAACTGGGTAGCTTTCTGTCACATTAAGAGTACTGCAGAGCTGTGCTCAAATAGAGTCAGACTCAAGTATCAATTCAAGTATCAACTCCAAAAGAGAACCCATGTTCAGGGTAGAGAAGACCCAGGTACCCCTGAATTTCATTTGCCATTCAATCGATCATACAAAAATGAAAATTAGACAGTGGATTAGACAGTGGACAAGGCACTGAAATATCATTTTTGTTCCCAGTGCCCAACTTGTTTGCACATAGGTCATTACCTTCAAGAGGCAAGATACCAGGAGGAAGACTTCTCAACCAAGCGATTCTTGATGGAAATGGAGGTAACAGTAAATGGGAAGCACATGGGATGCCGGGTCCAGCTACCTACTGAGCACTGGGTTTTCACACCTATTCCTCATACTAAACAGCTCTCAGGTCAGCACAGATTAGATTAAGACCACTGCAAAGTTTTAGACCACTTTCTGCATGGGTGCGATAGTGGCCTCCTAACCTGCAGCTCATCAGGTTACCATCATCAGTACCCCTAAACAAAATGGCTTTCAAAGTCTCCTCCAAGATAGATTTAAGCACTCCCTAACACTTGCTTGAGACCTCCTGTATCTCTCCTTTCCACTATTTGGTGATTTAGAATTTGCTTACATTAATCCTCACAAATGAGACATTAAAGTGTGGAGAGAAATCTTTTAGCTGGGAAAAAGCACACCCACACCTAGTATAAACATTTCCCCTAATTCAGGCCCTCCTTTGCAGCTCCCTGCTCCTGCCTTTTACTTGTGGAGGCTTGCTGACCCAGCATAACTTCTCTAGATGTTGCCTCCGACCAAGCTCACTCCAGAGAGCCCACAACACCGCTACAAATCCATCCTGGCTACTTAATTACAAGTGAACAATTGTGGTTAATGCTCACAGCCCTGATGCAAACCAAGTCACCAGCAACATCAGCAGCACCAGCAACTGCACGGGAGATGACTGCAGAAGCCACAACTCATCACCGCTGCCTACAAGCTGTGAGCCTCCAGCGCTTTAAACAAAGAAGGAAGATGAGTAATTTCAGACAAAAGAATGAGCCTCCATCAGAACTTCTGAAACACGAATCTCTGGGCTGGATTAGTACCTGTGCTACAAGTCTCTCTTTTTGTTTCTTCCTTTTTTAAGCTTTTCACCTTTTGTTTCCTTCATTGAGATTTCCAAACTCCTACCCATCTCTGAAAGACAGAAGCTCAAATATTCTCTGAAGGCTGCTGTTCCCAGTACCTTTCAGATCAAGAAGAACCAGAGATTTCAATATATCTAGTCCCTATTTCTCCCCCTAAAATTTCTGTTGCGCTATCTTTCCTTGCCTCTTTGGGCTATCAAAGCATTCATGTGCTGGAGCAGAAAGAAATGGGACTCATCAGATAAAAACTGCCCTGAAGATAAATGTCAATACTGAGGGGATAAACTGCCCTGGTGCAGATGTAGTTGCCTGAAGAGATCAGTCACCACCAAGTTGACCTGATGGCCAAGCCATGCTGTCCCCTGCAGGAAAGGCTGACAGAGAGTTTGATTTCATGGTGGTGGAAGACAGTTGTTAAGATCAAGAGATTTCAGCAGCACTTGCAGACTGGGAAAAACTCCTTATCCCAGTTCAGGACATGCCACCTGTAGCAGCCTACTCATATGCTCCAAAACAATGGTCCTGTTCCTCCTGAGAAAGCTTATGCTGGTGATAAATGAAAGTCATTCTCGTAGACCTGTCTTACATGCCGATTGGGAATGAGTCTTTTACAAGTGCTCTTAAAACCTGCCTTAACAGAAGTACCAGTAACACACAATGCTGTGATTTAATGTAGATGTATTCCAGTTCTGCTGAAGAGAAAATAGTCAGAAAGAAGAAATGAAGAACACCCAACGTCACAATAGAAAAGATGATTTTGGTCTCCCCTGAAACTCCTGGACAGTTTCAAATCACTTTGAGGAAATCTGAAGTAGTTTCTTGTTCAGAAAGCTTAGTGAACAGGTCAAAAATACAGCTGTCCTTCCAAACACAAGCACCCTGTTTTCCTGAACCATTTCACACAAATTGGATTAACCAGCCCTTGCTCTTCTGCTCTGAGCTGAGAGACTCCTGAAATGCAAACATTTACCTAGAAAAGTAAAGTAAAGTTTTCTGTCATAAACCAAACCTGTTCCTGGGCATCAAGAGATTGCCAATTCAGTAGATCCCTATTAAACATCTGCCTGAAACTAGATTTCCAAGAGACAGGCTGGGTCCTTGCCCACCCCGTGCAGTACATCCTGGCTCCCTGACTCATGTGCCACCTGGAAACACTCTGCTGTGCTGGGGACAAGTGTCAGAGTGCTGGGGCAGAAGGATGCTAACACCGCTCACTCTGCAAATGCTGAGGTTGGGAGGAAGGAAAACAGAAGCGAAACAAAGCCTAGTGCAGCAGGCAGCAGGAAGAGCAGTCATTTCTATCCTCCTCCCCCAAACCCATTATTTACAGTAAAGTATAAACCCAAGCATCCCTAAAAATACAAGTTCATTCAGGCTTCCTGCAGCATTGTCTGACAGCTGCTTGTCTCCGGCTTTCGAAGCCCCACAAGCCCCCACTGCCTCCTCACCACCTTCCTCCTCTCTCCCCTTTATTTTCATCCTTTCCATTTTCCTCTCTTTCTCACATCCTACTTTTCCCCATTTCATTTTCCACTGCAGCCCTGGTAAGAATGGCAAAGTATCCATCCAGTACCAAGTATCCATCCGGTAAGGAGAACTTGGTCACAGGCATTCACCCCATGGTTTTGTCTCAAGCTAGGTGCAGGGATGGGACTAACGGGAGGATTTCTCCTTTCCCTACTCATACTTCTTTGAATGTGGCATTGGGACACAACATAAATTAAAACAAAAAGCACTTAAAAGCAAGCAGAATAAAACTGAATAATTCAGAAAAGCAACATTATATCTAATTTAGGCAATGAGAAATGAACTACTGGCAATTCCAAGGCTGCAGAATTATTCCATCCTGTGAAAGAATATATACACTTTCTTTTAACAAAGGGCAAAAAGGCAGGCTGAGAACATCTTCCATTTAAGCAATTATTTTTGTAGGACCTGGCTGTGCTAGCATACCAGTAACTAAGCAATTCCCCCCTCTTGACATATGGTCAAATATGAAGAGTCACGTTTCCCAGGTAACTCACTTTTTCTTGCAGTCCTGAGGTTGCCTCTGCACCCTTGTAGGTTGGTTTGTTTGAATTGAGCACTGCTGCCATCTCTTAAGCTAGATACACACATGGGGATCTGCCATGCAAGGTCTCACTTCCCATCCTTTCTAAACCACCAAGCCTGACCCAGAATTTCAGACTGAAGATTGATCTCCAGCAAGAATTGCAGATATGCCAGGATTTATGTAACATACAAAGAGAGATCTCATACCACCCTTCAACATAACAACTTACTTTCTCAACCCTATTACAGGACAGAGCTCCCATAGTCTTGTATTGGGCACACTTCTACTGAAAGCTACTGCAATGCTCCTCACAGTAAGGGCTCCAGAAATGCACATCAGGACCTCATATGGTTGAACACGGAGACACCTCGCCACTCAGGCACTGGATTATGAAGGCACAGCCTGATTTTCTGGGTATTGACCACACTGGGAAAAACTGGTGCTTACACAAGCACCCCCCAGTCATTTGTAAGCTGATTTCTCCTACATACAGTATGACTACAGTACAAGTGCGTAAAGCACCATGCCATTTTATGACTGCCAAACCACACTAACACGATGACTGCACACATTCTTTACCTTCTGAAGCAAAGCATGCAACCCAAAATCCTCAGAGCATGGCTTGGACTAAAAAGGTATCATCCCTCTACCTTTTTATCCCAGCTTCCTCAGGAACAAGCTGACCCAGAGATCTGACTCATGTTGGTGCATGCATGCGTGTGCTTGTGAGTTTTAACACTATTATCTAACTTCAAAGACATCAAAGATACTCATTTTCTACCAACTTCATAGAAACAGGCAGCTGGGTGGTGAAGGATGCCGGATGCAGCCATTCACGAGGTTTATCTCCAACAGATTTTAATCCCGTCAGCCACTTTCCTCCAGTCAATTACAGCAGCCTCTGTGTTGCCAGAAAAGTAATGGGAGGGAGAGACTATACGTATAAGCAGACATAATAGACTCCTAATTTAATTAGGGACATACTCAATCAACCAAGAGACATAAATACAAAGGAAACCAGGTTTATTAGTTCTGGTGCTTGCAGAAATGCCCATGCCACTGATTTGTTCCTGATTACTGGGGGAGGGATAAAAATATCAGTAATCTTAATAGCACAGGCCTGGTTTGCTCTTTCAGAAAAAAGTTAATAATGAAACCAACCAAAACTCAAGAGATTCTAGAAACACGGCGCTCACGATGAGTAAGCAACAGAGCCCGTTAAGGGGGAAGCCTGATTCTATCTTAACTGTGGTTACAAAATACAAACTACAGCTGGGCCAGTGTCATGGGAAGGAGCTTTTGACCCCGGTCCTCAGGTCAGAACACATCAGTGCTTCTCAGTGACTCCAGTATCTCGCTTTCTCACGTTTAAGAGGAAAGTCAGGATCACCGGGTGTAAACACATACCAGCAGGCTTTGAGAGGGAGAAGGCGAAGCCATCAAC
>JAVHNF010056195.1:81029-92655 GCA_034783455.1 Micropsitta finschii
CGCTGATGGGTCTCGTCCAGGTAAGGTGCTTCTGCCTCTTGTTCTTTAGTGCCCATGGAGAGCTAACAAAGCCAGCACAGCTTCCAGAACGGGCCTGTGGGACATCTGAAATCAGACCCTGTCCTTTATGCAGCTCTCTTCCTTCTATGGATCCCATTTTTAAACACATTGGGCTGGATTAACTCCCTGCCCCTCTTTGCCCCTACAAGCCCAGGTTGTTTCAAGTATCATTTGCTGTCAGGTTCAGATTTACAGGGGATTAAAAAAAAGGCCTGCAGAATGCTATTAATTGTGGGACCTCAATGCCACAGGTTGCAAGCACCCCTATAGAACAGAAGAAACTGGGGCAGAGCAGCATCCCTCCACTCGGGGAGCTCCTGCTGTCAATACTCTGCTGTTGCCCTTGGTGAATGACCCCAGAGGTTCCCACCCAAGTCCAACTGCCACACTTAAGCAGAGATTCACACCAAGAGAAAGCCTCTCCAGCACCTAGATTTCTCATCCTCTGTGGGCCACCTGTGGGTCTCTGTGGGTCTCATCAGACCTGTGGGCCATAGTTGAGTCCACTGGATGCACACCATACTTCACACCCTCTCTGCTGGGAAAGCTAAGGTGATGCATGAAAAAGGAACAGGTACAAACACTTCAACAGCACTGCTCTGCCTCAGTGCAGAGCAAAAAGTCCTGGGAGGGGGGAGGTCTGAGAATACAAGCAAGCCCTGGGACATCAACACATGTCTGTAGCGCAGTCTAGCCCCAGGGAGATGACCAGCGGCAGGGACCAGTGAGCCTTGGGACAGCACTGAGCACACAGACAGGAATGCTCCGTACCTATGGATAAACACTCAGCTCCACATCCCCAGTGGGGCACAGGAATGAAGAGTGGCCATGACACCTCACCTTGCTTCTGGTAACACAGGAGCCCCACATCCATCACCAGCTGATTTCAGTGCTGTCTGAAGGCCTAAACAACCTCCTTCTCAGCCACCTATACAGGAAGCCAAGGGAGACACATGCTGGGGACAAGTGCAGCATAGTGAGGATGTGGGGATGGAGTTGGGCTCCCAGCCACACACTTCCATGAGCACATTCAAACACAAGAATTTTGAGACCTAAACACACACACGCACAAAAATAAAGACTTAAACAAGGGAAAAAAAAAAGTTAGACCAATCTGCCATTCTTAAGGGAGGAGAAAATCCCACAACATTTGGAAGCAGGCTGTGTTTGCTTGGCACTTTCCATCTTTAGGTAATTAGTGTAAAGGGCTTCCCAGGTAAACCTAAGAATAAACTGCAGATTTCAAGAGAAACACACTTCTCTCTACAGCAAGGCTTCAAAGCATAACCAGGAGAAGAAGCACAGCTCCAACTGGCTCCCTGTAGGCATTGCGTGCTTTCAAGTCTTGAGGGTCAGCTGCAAGTCAAGCTGCATCAAAATTTGAAAAGATATATAAAACATGACAAGCAAGAAATGTCTCTGAAGACAAACACTCCAGCATCTGTGAACACCTCAAATACACAGCCTGGACCAACGTTTACAGGCACTGCTTTCCCCATTACCTTCTGTAAACCTTCCAAAAAGTCCTCTCCTGCCTTCTTAGCTGAGAGTGGCACCTTCAGGGGTAGGAGGAACAAAACACCTCCCAGCTCCAAAACCTACTTTTCAGTGCTTCTTTAGACAGCTCTTCTCAGCTGGCCTACTCACGGCTAGCAGCTACTGTACTTCGCTCCTTTGGAGTGCCTTCCAGCCTCACCTCACCTTTTGTTTTCAAACAAAACAAGGGGCTCCTAGCACAACATTTCCTCACAGATGGCTTTCCAATGCTGGTACCACCAAGCACCTCCCAGCTCTGCTCTCAGACCAACCCTGGCATGGCCGTTTCCGATTTTACAGGAAGAGGGCTGAGGACAGGGATGGGAGAAGAGAAGTCATTTAGCAAAAGTCACTGGAGAAGTCCGCAGCACCAAGGACTTGGCCCTAGGTTTCCTATACATTGCCCTAGGCTCCAACTCACTTGACTAACCTGATAATTGTTCAATACTATGAATGAGTTAACAACAACAAAAATCAGCAGGTACCAGCTTCTACTTAGAGCAAAATGCTCCTCATCTGCTTCCTTACAGCCCAGGGCTACCATTAAATCAATCTATCCTGACAGCAAATGCTTTTTGTAATCCACCTGAGCCTTACAGCATCCATACCTCACCCACTGGCTGCAAGCATGGTCTTACAAGCTACTACATACCATCACTGTATGATATTAGCAGAACAATGAAACCTGCACCTCCTGAAAGAGCAATGCTTTCATATGCAGTAGATCTTGAAAGCTGGCTATTTTCTAAACAGCTCTCTGCACACCCCCATCCCCCAGGGTCAGCAATGCAGAAGGTAGCTGGGTACCCACGTGCATCACCATGAGCAGACCCGAAGAGCCTGACCAAGTCAAGGGACTTTGAGCAGCCTCAGGAGCAGCCACACCAGCACAGAGCAGCATGGCAAGTCACATGAACCAGTTTCTCCTAGGGAGCTTGAAGACCTCTAGACAGTGAGTCTTCTCAGACCTTAGCATTAAATATAGCTATGTGCACCCACATCCTCGCCTTCCCAGACTGTTCTGCTGCAGCTCTACTTGCATAAAACAGGACCCTCACCCAGCAGCACTGGTCCTCAACCATGAAACCTATGGATACTGGGATTCTACAGCCAGCCTGTGAATTGGCCCACTTTAGGTGTCCTCACAGAATACGTGAGAAAAGACAGGTCTGAGTTCCCAGTCCAGTCACTCTTCTGGGATAGGAGAAGGTGGTACTGGACATTGCGCTTCCTCACATCCTCTGCACAGCAGATGCTTGTACAGATCATCTTCCAATGCCCACAGGTGAAGGAGAGGGCTCTCCCTCCATCCCTATCCATGCCTGGCACACACACAAACATCATTGCAAGATGCATCACCATGTTCCCCATGCTTTACAGTGAAGTGTTGACTCTACTTAGCACCTCTGAAGTTTGCTTTTTAACCCCTATGTCACTGTAGATATTTTTTGTCCTGCAAAATTGTGCAGTATTTACAGAAGCAGAGCGTCCAGTAATGCAAGGGACAGCAGACACATGTCACTTCACAGATGCACTGGTCTGCTCCTGACCTTCACAAACTCTGAAGGCAGGCAGAAGAGAATAGAGATTAAAAGGAAGGCAATACAGGAACATTTTTAATCACCTTTTATAACCCGTGTTCTATAGGATTGAAATGTGAAAAGCACCTTTAACAGCGAAGCTAATGTGACATATTGGTGTGTAGGTGTGTGGGGGCTGGTTTCTTGGGGGAAGGGAGGGAGAGCTGAGGGCTCTCTGTGTTTCAGAAATGAAGCAGCACAAGATGTACCAGTTGCTCTGGTAACAAAGCTTTCCCTTTTTTTTAGAGAGAAAAAAAAAAAAAAGCAAGGGAGAGTGCAACATCGTTTCATCATTTTAAGCATTTTCCAGTTAAGACTTCGCTGCCTGCATGGCAAAAAAAGCTCCCCGTTTCAAAAATACACACCCCACTGCAGTCAGCAAGGAAAGGACCTTCTCTTCTAGAGGTATTTTAACATTGTAGGGAAGCTGATAAATTGGTTTTTCCCATTTTCCTTCTGATAACACTGGCACACGTTAGCACACACCAGAATGCCAGGCCAGCCCAGCCCCTTCCCATGACCCAGTAAGAGCTGATAAAATCCCAGCACCATGCACAAGCTGGTGTGGGAGCAGCAAAGACCTCCCCCAGCCCCAGTGAGAATCCTCACACGGCATCACCACTGTATCCTCTCTGCTGGCATAGGGAGCCAACCCACCAGAAACAACGGCTTAATAAAAATTGATCTTGTAATAAGGAAGGATTATAAGGCAGCTTGTACATCTTGCAAATCTGTTCACACTCACACGGCCCTTATGTGACCTTGAAGATGCCAAATGGTCACTGCCTGCTCACGTGGGGCTGTACCTGGATATGGATGTGAGTGATTCCAGCCACCATAAAAACCATCCCAGCAGAAAGAAAAGCCCTGGGTGAGGCATGTCAGCTCAGCTCTAGCTAACTGCTCTGCTGCCCAGGGTTCTTCCTTGTCCCAGCCCCATGGAACAGGCTCTTTGTGCAGCACCAAACCAGGGGAAAAGCCAGGGAGCTACCAAATCAGAAGGGACCATACCCTAATGTGTTTGCCTTAGTCAGCAGTGACCATCAGACCATGAGGATGGATGTACGCATACCTACACATGCAGTTACACTCAGCCTGCCCTGCCATGCAGCAAAAGCAATCTCTGAAGAGGCTGAAAACAAGATGAAGGACCCAAAGCCAAGGACACGACACTGAAAGAACCCATCCAGCTCAAGTCACACCCAATCCCACTACACCACATTTCATTTTATAAACAACAAGGGAGTGGGAAAAGAGAAATGCTTACAATATATCTTCAAATGCAATAGCTGACTGTCTAGTGTTAGAGGTGTTTGTTTAGACTGCAGGATGACGGAGCTCTGAATTCCTTTAGAGGCTCATGAAAGTGGGCCTCAGGTGCCCTCAGCATGGTCAGGACCACCACACAGCAGCCACCACAGCAGGACGGTGTTTGGAAGATGGGTGGGCAGCAGCATGGCCCCATCTGCAGTCCGCATGCATGCTTTGTGTGCATTCAGCCTGGTCTCTCAAGCAAGGCTCAGCAGTCAGTCCTTAGCTATAAAAGCTGTGTATGTAAACCAAAATTAATTCTTTACAGCAACAATCCCCAGGAAATATTGCGTGCAGCATGGTAACTTCTTCCACACAGCTAAAAGCAACAGAGATTAATTATCAAGCCATTGACCATCAGCCTTTCAGAAAGGGAGACAATAAAACAAGTGATTATTAATGTCATTCTTGACTCAGGCTAATTATCTGAACTGCTAATAATGACCCAGGAACCTGCAGGGTCTCTGTTCTCACCAGGGCTGATGCAAGGGCCCAGCCCTTGATCAGCGGCAGTGGGGCTGAGCCAGACCTCAGGCAGGCTAAGCACGGCACAGACTGCACATTAGTTATTTTCTCATGTCTTCCCTCAAAAAAAATTAAAAGAAAACAAAAAAAATCTGCTAAAGGCCTTTCTTTAGCGTATTCACCTGCTACCTCACCAGCCTATAGTGGTGGAATGCCCAAGGGTGCCATAAGGAAGGATGCTACTGTGCAGGGCAGTGCACAAACAGCACCCAGGAGAGCAGGACACACATTACCATCTTCATTTGACACCTGCAAACCCCAGGACAATGTTACTGAGAGTAGACTTGTGCCTGGGATGTTTCTGGGGGTTTGACTTAGGGATGAAAGTGTCCCAGCAGCCCTGCTGCTCCCAGCTCCACAGCAACAGGCGACCTTGCCTTTCAAATGTTTTATTCACTTTCTCATACCCACACACCTCATTATCTTCATCTACTGGGTCACACCTGGAGATGGGGAGCTGGCAGGGCTTACCTCCAGGTGGATTGATCCTGGCTTCTGGAAAATGTCAGTTGGGTAATCACTAAATAAAACCTGACAAAATACCTTGGGATGCCCCATGTATTGTACCCCAGACAGACACGACGCAGCGCAGCAAAGAACATCTGCTGGCAGGAGACTGGGACTGCTTGTGGCCTGCCTAGAGGTGTCCCATGGGAAGTGACCCCTGCCCTGTGATGATGGTGGACGGGCTCCCTGGGGAGTGACGGCTGAGAGACCTGCGGCTTGAAGATCCCACACGCTCTAATTTAGAGTGCAGAGCCTGCTGCGTAATGACTTAGTGATTATATGGCATTTACCAGCTAATTAAACAATCAATAGTTATTGTGCAGTTATGGAGTTAGCCCACAGTACTCTATCTTCTAACCTGCAAAATAAAGGCTTGCAATAACATCCTGCTTTGGTGACACTGTGCACAGGCTGGCATGCGAATGCCCACACCTAAGCAGGTCCAAACCCACCAGGGGATTGTTTTGGTTTTTAACATATTCAGTGCACAATAAGCAGCACACTGTATGTCTTTCCCCACCTTGGTAATCATCTGCTGGAAAGGTATTTCTGAGTAACCTAATGTCCTTTACTTTCGACCCCTGTATTTACTGGTGTTTGATGCACTGGCAGTTGTGGCCCTGATTTACTCAGGCAATCTAAGCATACACAGTATTTTGAGGACTTCTTGCTTGCTTTCTAATGCAAAGTAAAGATAAGCAGTAATAATAATGTTCTGTAACATAAAACCAGCATTTCCTCACGCTTTAGACAATGCTCTAAAGGGTCTTAGTGATTTTTGTGTTTACAGTTTTGCTTTCAGCTACCTGGTAAAAAAGCAAAGAGGCAATGGCTCAATTCCCCAGGTCCAAATGCCTTCCTGTTAGGCATTTCTTTAAACACTTTAAAAAAAGAGAATCCAAGGACACAAAAATCCACTACTGCAATAACGTCTGGCACAGGAGCTAGCAAGCTCTCAGCCTTTTATCAAAACCAGTTTACAATCTGTAACATTAGATGCAGGATTATTAGAAAATAAAGAAAAGCTTCCGATTCAATTAGAGAGAGAAACCATCACCAGTGCAGCCCTGATTAAAATGAAAATCAAGCTATTCACAAGAGATTGTTAAGCATCGAACAAGGAACGCTATTTCTCTCTGTATTTATCTTCGGTGAAGAGCTTGTGGTTGGGGTTACAGGAGGGAGAGCAGAGCAGGTCACTGCTGAGGGCTCCTGCAGCATTCAGGTGTCACTGCGGTATGGCCAGAGCTGTGAAGCACCGAAGTCACATTTTAACCTGCTGTCCTGAGAAAAGAAAATCCTTTACTTGAAAATACAGAGATCAAGCCAAACAAGCTACCTCTGCCTCTGGAGCACAAGCCTCAGAGACAAGGCTTTGATTTACAGAAGCACTCTGCACCACCTTAAAAGGGATCTTCAAATCATGGCCCAGAAAGCAGGATCAAAGAAACTTGTGAAACAAGCTTCATCCCAGTGTCTGTGCTTCAGCAGAGGGTGCACTCCCTTTGGGAGCTCTTAATGTGCACCAGACTTGGCCAATATGTCTTTCCTCCTACAAACCAGGAGCAGGCATGTGCTGTGGCAGGGCTTCAACCCTCTCCAACACAGTGCGTCCTAAGGCTGACTCTACAAACCACTACTCTCTGATTGCTTCTATTACTGTAGTACTACCAGACTTTTTCCAGGCTTCCCACCCTGCTGGGCTGCAGTATCACTCAATCACCAAAACTTTATCCCATGGGATCAATGGGAGGTTTGTACCTCACACATGTCTCTCCAGGTCCTGGGCAGGCCAGGTTAACCACAAGGAAAACCTGTAGTCTCTAACACAAATATGGCCATGCAGCAGTAATAGAGCTGGCTGCTAAGTCAGGTTTTCTGAGGGAAAAACCAGGGCTGCAGCCCTGTTTTGGCAGTCTTGCAGCACACAAATGGGATGCTCTCCTCTGCCTGGAATAAGCATCTCACTTCTGCCTCTTCCCAACAGAAGAGTTGATCCTCTTGCTTCAGAGAAGCACCAGCCATGCAAAGAGGTGGTGATGCTGACCCACTGACCAGACCTGGCAGAGAGGGCAGGGGTTGGACCTTCAAACCTTGGGCTAAGAAACCAGCACCAGAACATGCATCACAACAAATTATGCTTCCCACATCTGAAAATACAACTAGAGACACACACAGTTTCTAAGAGGACAGCAACGGTGCACCTCAGATAGCACGAGCACAGAGGAGTGGGTCACCATTCCTGAACGTATTTAGAAGACAGGCAGATGTGGCACTTAGGGACATGGTTTAATGGTGGACTTTGCAGTGCTGGATTGAAGGTTCATGATGGACTTGATGACCTTAAAGGTCTTTTCCAACCTAAACAATTCTATGAATACCCCAGACCCACCTGAGATGGGTCTGAAATGGCAGTGGAACAATCCTCTAACTATAGAGAACACTGCCCCTAGGTATGGACCACTTTTTAAGGCTGTTTTAGAAGGGAGGCAGCAGGTCTGTGTGTCTTGAAAGTTGATCCAATTTGTTTTACTGCAAGAGATAAATACAGCGATGGTATCTGGAGGAAAAGAATCACAGAGATATTATTTCCGCCCTGGGTTTAGGGTGGGACACCATAAACAGTTATGTATGCTTTATATCAAAGTCTCCTTTTGTTTATAGAGCGGGTGCTACTTCAAGACTTCAGCTTAAGGGAGCTCTGAAGTCAGTCTTAGCCTGAACTCATACCTCAGTACTTACTAATTTGGTTTGGACAGAAGCACTTCCCCCTCCACCCCTATCACCATCCCGTCTGGCACCAGAACCAAGTGAATCACACCAAGGACAATCCAATTGCTCCAGCAAGTTAAACACAGTTAAGAGGAAGATTTTTTCCTATAGAGCAGGAGAAAAGTGGCACACAGAAGTGCTCACCTCCCAAAACACCATATTTGGGGTATTTCTGGGTGGTTTTTCCCCACTTTGAGGTAACACACAGACACACCAGAAGAATCAAACAGAGCAAGACGAAACCTGATCAGCAGAGCCATGTAACCAGTAGTGCCAGCACCAGCCAGCTTATTTCCCTTTTCTGCTCTCCACAAAAACATGATGCTTTCAAAAGGCTGTTAAAAGCGCATAGTTTCCACGGATTGTTAGAAATATGCACCAGTTAAAATTAGGTCACCCTCTACCATTATTCTAGCAGCTGAGAAAAGAAACAGTTCAGAAGGGAGCTCTCATGGCTGGGAGCATACCATGGAAAAACAACAAGTACCAGAGGGGGAATTTCCCTGGAATATAAGCTTGATAAGAACATTTTTAGGTGGTTTGGTTTTCCAGGGCTTGGTTTGGTTTTTGTTTGTTTGCTTGGAGTTTTTTGGTTGGTTGGTTGGTTGGTTGGGGTTTTTCTCTTTTGTCTTTGGTTGGTTTTGTTTCTTGTTTTTTAAACGTATTCCAGTTCAAATATTCACATATTTAAAACTCCAGAAGCTCCAGGTCATCTTCAGTTCACTTCAATCCCTCTGTCCTCATACTGACAGGATTGGCCTACCGCAGCAGGAGGATGAGGAAACCAGAATCCACAATAAATATTTACTGACAAGTAGCTTTTTAAGCACCCTTCTCCTCTTCAGCAGGAGCAGCTCACTGTCTTTTGCCACATGACAGGGAAGCGCTGTGGCTCCAAAGCAACAGTAAGAGCATGGGAATATACTCTTCTCTATAGTCAAATGATAATAAAGGCATGACAGATAATCAGGCTCTCTGTGTGCATGCACACGCACAAGTACACGTATATACAGAACTTGTGCCCATGTGTACACAAGTTTTTGGAGCTGGGGGAGCTACTGTCTCCCAGGAGACTCAAATATTTGGCAAATTCCTCATGCAACGGTGCTGAGAACCATTTCCCCACCATATATTAAGTGTAAATAAACCCAGACTTTGAAATAATTCAATCCCTCCCCAACTCGACAGGAGTCATCCACAAAAAGACCCCACCAAGAAAACATATCCTTAAAGTCTGGACATTTTAAATATTCTTGTAAAGAAGTTCATGGGTTTGAAATTCTGTTCTCCATGGTGCCCTCGCTGTTCTCATTGGGAGATCTGCTTCCAGGTGCTTATAGAAATTTAAAGCAAGCCTACTGCCTATTGTGTATTTAATCCTGCAGCAGGTTTCTGCGGGTGGAAAGGGTGGCAGCCAGCCCACGTGTAAGCAGAGCACCAGACTGTAGCAAATTCATTTGGCAGCCTATTGCAGCTGTAAAACTCAGCTTTTAGAAGAGATCAAGATTTATCTATTAAAGCACAGACTTTTCACTCCCTCCTCATCATGCAATCAATAAAAAGCATGGGGGAAGGGGGGAGGGAGAAAAAAAGAAAAAAAGCTATTTATTTTTTGTGACAGTTTCAGAACTATTACGAATTGCTTATTCTAAAAGAGCTCTGTGTGCTACACGGTGCTTGCACACAAGACCAAGAAGACGGAGTTCAGCAAAGCTTCTTGTCAGGCCTGAAACAGGTCAAACCCAGCCAAGACGATGTGCTAGGGTGCTCCACATTCAACATGTAACTAAGGCAAATGGGATGACTTCAGGTGAAGCCCTTACCTTATACACCTGCCCATAGGTACCATTGCCAACAAGCTCCACCAGTTCAAAGATTCCTGCAGGATCCTAAAAGAAAAGGAAGGAAAAAAGAAATAAATGCTCAGTGTGTTTTAAATGTAACAGGAATGACCTGCTATTAAAACTCACGCTTTCTTATGCATCAGCTTTGGAATAAAACAAGCTAACAGGCAGGATGCAATTTCTAACTTCAAAACAGCGTTTTCCAGGTATATTCCTGAGGTCAGCAGCATCAGTGTTACTTGGCCTAAGCATCATTTTTGGTTTGGTGCATTCTGGACTTTGACATTCTGGTTTATCAACTGAGACAAGTAGATTTAGGGCAGCACTACACAAGTACACAGTGATTTGGAAGGTAGCACTGAAGCACCAAAACCTATCCCCAGACCTCCCTCTGCCCTGTGTGTGTCCCGCTAGGGAAGGGCAGTCGCACACAAGTGGACGCACGTGTAAAAGCTGGAGCACAGCCACCAGCACAGTTAAAATAACCATACAGGCAGAGGGGCACAAGGAAGGGTGGGGACAGTATAAACCAGTGCTTGCTATTTTCTCCTCTAGGTGGGTTTTCCCCTTCCAAAAGCTTTATTTATACTCTTCTGCTCCTCCTCCCATACGCACTCGGGCGTCTGTGCACTCGCCACCCACACCACTGGTGAACCTGGCTCCCACCATCCACCCATCATCCCTAGTGGATTTTTAGTCCCTTGAGCTATCAAATGACTTGGCATGCCATGAACAAAGGACTGCCAGCTGCAATTTGACAGACGGCAGGCGGGTCAAGTAATGGCTCCAACAGGCGAAGGAGGATCAGCCAACAGCACTCCTTAGGAGACAGGAGAGGGACGCCCACCACCATGCTATGGACATAGAGGCTTCATTACAGAGCCTGCATCAGCTTAAGAGGACTTCTGGGTTCAAAAGTCGAACGCTGGCTCGTTGTGAGCAGCTGAGGAGCAAGGCTCAACATAAGAATAATGCCGTAAGCAAATTAATCCAAGTCTTGATGTGACTGAGGCAGCTTTCTGCCCAGCCCGGAACACGTACTGCCACACACCTGCCCCGGCTCGGCACACCTCCACAGCAGGGTCACTGCAACCCCTCTGATCATCCTCTGCGTTTAGAAATGCCACATCCCACTTCTGCCTGTTCCTCCATCACATGAGCAGCTTCCCCAGGCTGCCATGTGGCAAGCTCCAGAGAGCTCCAAGGGTAGGAGCATCAGCTCAGTCTCTGGTGGGACCAACTGTAGCAGAGGGCAAGGGAGCGGTGCTGGAAAAGGTTTGGAGACCACTGAGGATACATCTGCCCTGACGCAATGGGATGCAATTCCCCAGCTAACCTTCAGCCAGACACTTGGGCACCAGAGGTGACACTGTGGCACAACAGGTTTCTAGCATGGAACATCCATGTGGTGGTGTCTGCCTTGGTGAGGCCGCATCTGGAATATTGTGTCCAGTTCTGGGCCCCTCAGTTCAGGAAGGACAGGGAATTGCT
>JAVHNF010056201.1:0-16920 GCA_034783455.1 Micropsitta finschii
GGCAGCCGTGGGGATCAGCAGCCCTCCGTGTGCAGCACCAGGGCCTCTCCGGGCTGCGGAAGGTGGCAGCAGCCTCCTGGGAGCCTCGGGCTGGTGGGTCCGGCAGCATCAGGATGTCCCAGGCACGTCCCTGTCCTCATCACCTCTCAGAGTTTCTTCCCCACCTCAGGGCAAGCAGCGGTGTTTGTGCACTCCATGAGTTCTGCAGGGGTTTGGAACTGGATGAGCTTCAAGGTCCCTTCCAACCCAAATCATTCTGTGATTGTTCAATTCTATGACTTTTTGTGAGTCCTTCCTTCTTCCACCCTTGTCAAACATATTTCAGACCAAACGTTCAAAACAGAGGAAAGGCAGATGGACAGAGAGCATAATCATTTAAGCTTATTCCTCCATAGAACTTAAGCTTGCAATGCTAAATTAGCAGAGTAGCTGGTGTTAATATTTGTGGGTAAGGGGTTATGTTAACCATTAACAGGGAAAAGGGGCTCGTATTCTTCCACCAGTTATTTTGCTCAGCTGCGCATGTTATTTCTGCCTCTTATGGCCTCTTCTCAGGTGATGGCAGGCAGCAGCACTGCGCAGAGCCCTTTGCCCTTGGAAAGAACATGTGGGGCTGCACTTAGGGTTCCCCTTGGCACCTTTCCAGTTTTGTTTCTGCAGAGCTGGACACCTCTGAAATTTCCATTACATCAATACAGCAGTTGTTGCAGCAGAGCACAGATTATTCAGCAGTGTTACAGAGCTTGTGTTTGCGCTCCCTTTTCTTTCTTTCTTTCCTTTTTTTTTTTTTTCCTTTTGGTTGAAAAAATAAGCAAGCTGCATGGAAAGGGTGAACATATACCCAGGAAATAGTTTGCTGATAACATAGGAGCCTTCATGTCTGCTGGGTGGTGCCCTAAGTTTTCTTAACAAAGAAGTGAGTGTTAGTTCTTCAAATAAAAGTTACTTTTTGCACTCACGTAACTGAGGGTGAGAATTTCCAAGATGAAAAACTTGGCTTTTTATTTATTTTTAGGTTGTTGGGTTTTTTTTTTAAATGGGGCATAATTTGAGTGGGATCTCCTCTCCCTCCCGCAAACCCCTACCCCCCACATTGCCCTCCCCACCTTATGAGGATTACAGTATCCCAAAAACTCTTTAGCACTGTGAGCAAAGGAAACAGAAATGGCTTTGCATTATGAACTGAACAAAGATTAAGTTATTGGCGGCCTTGAAATAGCTCTTTCTCAACTTCCATTCCCATGAGGTTATCCACATAAAGTTGCTGTTTAGTACAGGGTCAGCGTGATGAAATTTATTTGTTGAGTCTCTTTGGTGCCAAAGCTTTTGCCAACAATCTGATCTACCTGATAGTGGTACTATTTCAGAAATGTCCAGTCAGGAAAAGAAATGCAGTGTCTGTGGAGTTTCAGAGGCAGCAGTAATAAGTGGGGAGCACAGAAATCAAAACAAAAATGCCTCTCCTTTTAATAAAATAAATACATATCATAATTACTTAGGCCATTTTACAAGCTATGGAAAAGTAGACAATATTACTTTTTCATTTCACATGCCACCCCTGCCCCTAAGCACGTGCAATCTTTTTTATATGTCTCCGTAAGTGTACTGTATTGGATGTGTTTCTGTCAACTGCCATTAAAAAATTAACCATTTGCTGGCTCTTTCAGATAATAATTGACAGCTACAGATTAAATTGCAGGGGGAGGGTACGGGACCAAAGGGTTAAGTGTGGACTGCGGATTTTGCACGTGGTGTCCCTTTTGTTTCCTTTTATTTTACTAGATTTGAAGACCTCTCTGCCCAAACATTAGCTATACCAAAAAACCCACAGTACACTATATCTACATAAATTATACATGAAATAAAGGCTTAGGAGATGAAGTCTCGCTGGCCTAAGTATATATGTTGTAAAACTATATATGCTTTTACTTTGTCTCCAGACTGCAAGGGAGGGTTGTCTTTCATTTTATTTTTCAAAACCTTTAATTACCAACATCAAATGAAATGATGATAATCTCCTCTTTGTTTAGTCATCTGTGAAATGAGTTTATGGCAATGGTTTCCTCTAAGTCAGTACCACATCAAAACCCTAGTGTGTACGGGAGTACGGAGGCTGTGTTAACTACAGGCCATTCCATTTCCCATTTTGCATTTTCTAAGAAATACTTATACAGGTATAGGGATACCAGGAGAAGCTTTCCACTCATCAGCCTGCCTTTATTTTTCTGCAGATGAACATGAAATGTCCGGAAGTGTCCGTCATGCGTATCTGTGCCCCTTTCTGCATCTTGGCATGTATCACCTTGAGACAACTGAAAACCCCCTTTGCAGTAGCCTTACTGCTCTGACCTCCACTCTCCTACAGCAGCTCTAAGGTAAAGTGATTTGACCATCATGCTTTTCATTTTCTATGCAATGCAAAGGCTTGTTTTCGTTTGTTGTATTGCAAAACAAACGTCTGGCAGGAAGCAAAGTTAGCTGTCTGTGGTTTCAAATCCCTACCTGTCCTGTGTGGTACACCTGCTGATAACACTGACAGCTTCTTAGCCCCCTCAGCTGGTCAGTGTGCTCTAGCCTATACAAAGGGAAGTGTTTTACCTGTTGGGCCACCTCCGCACTATGGGCTGCTTATTCACGGCTGCCTGTTGCAGCCAGGCTGCTGCAGCAGTCCTGCAATACAGAGGCAGTGTCTTGTGAGAATCTTGCAGCAGTAGCAGCAAACATAATTGCACTGACTGAAGCTTAGAGTTGCCCTTTGCTTGGCGAGCATGGGTCCTGCCTTGAAGACATACCTTTCCCTTTTTCTCTCTGTCCCTCTGGCTTTGGCTATAGGGGATTTTCTTACATTTGAAGGTCTCAGTGGTTTTGGAGGCTTTTTGCTCTGAGATTTGATTTCGCTAAATATAACGCAAACCGCATTCAAGTGCCAGTACTTGATGCCTCAGTTCTTAGAAAGAGCAAATATATGGTAGAACTTCATTTAGGCTCAAGCAAGGTGGGCACTACTTTAAGGAAAGCAGACTCCTTAAGACAGCAACATCAGAGTGGTGATGAGTTGCTCCGTGTCCTTACTGAATGGTGTAGATCTGTGCAGGGGAGTGAGCTGTCTGGTCTTGGTCTTGGGAAGCCGTGTGTCACAACTGCTGGTGACTCCAGGTCTAGCTGGTGCCTTTAGGTATTTCTGCCCTGATTCTTTCTTCACCCAAGAGATGGCAAAATGTGGTGCTGCCTACATGGCTGCAAAGCTTGCAGCTGCCCTTTTGTAAGGCTACACGTGTTCAGGCAGCAGATTTGGAAAATAAGGTGGAGAATGTGTGTTAAGAGCCTGCAATGTGTACTGTAACTTTGTTTAAGACATGTTAGGTTCAAAGGTGGGCCTCATAGTCATGGTTCATGCCAGGACTGCTTGTCATAATAGCAGTGCAAGGAACAAGTACAGTGTTGTCAGTAGTATTTTAGGAATTTAATCAAGGGCCATATGCTGACTCAGTCACAAGTGGATGATATGGATCGCTCTTCAGTTCTACTCTCACAGGAATTGTTCTCACTCCCTCTCTCCACCTGTTTTACCCTACATTCCTTTCAGGGAAAGCACAGCTATCCACTCTGCCTTTGTGCTTTGATTTATTTTAAATGATTTTTTTTTCTCTCCTTCCACGATGTCTTCATTGTTCCATTTTTTGTATGCTCTTTTGATTGTAATTAGAAACCAATAACATTTTATTCAAAGTAGTGGTGTCAGAGGGTTTGAAAAATGTGCACGGTGAATTAATTCACATATCCCTTATTAAAAGAAAGAGATATTGTGTGCCAAAAATAAATCAGGATTTCAGGCAATTTCAGGATTTCAGATTTCTGTACTCAGTCAATGTCTGAGTAAGACAGGAATGAATGATTATAAAGCTTCTGTTAGTCTCAGAGTGAACACTCGTAGTTCAAATACATGTCCAACACTTCACCCCTTTGTCTAAATGATAGACTGCTTGGTATTTTCTCCTAAAGCTTTATTTAACCTATTGTGTGTTAGGTTTCCTGTGCCAAATCCTCTAGGCCTATTTTCATAATTTACATGATAAGATAAACAGTGTTTGCATGCTGAGGAAGGTTAAATTGCTGCCATTTGCTTTATCTGTTGCTTCAAATGAGATAGGGACAGACTCAGCTGATAAATAATATCAGAAATTTATTTTTGTGGAATGCATATTGCTGGAGTTGTAAAACAAATAAACATTAAATAGTCAAGTGAAGGCTATTGATTTTAACTGTGTAATTCTCCAACTTGTACCGTTCTTCTTGTAAAGGTCTCTGCAAACAGGAGCACTTGGCCCAGCATCATGGCTGCTCTGGCTTGTTAGATTCCTCCAAGAGCAGCCACAGTCTCAATATAGGGAACGAGGTCCAAGCAGTACCAGTGTCACCTTAGAGAGCTGGACAGAAAGATGCACCATGAACCTCAGTGAGTCTGAAAGATGGGCTGAGGCTGGTGTCAGTCAGATGGATCATTGGTGAATCTGGCTGTGTTCATGTTCTATAGAGGTGGAAAGGCAGAGACAGGGTATACCACTAGAAGGATAAACACTAATATTATACAACAGCTATTACAGCTCATGTATGTTTCTCAGCAGAGGTATAAACTCTATGAAGCAGCAGCCCTCCAGGAAGGTGATTTATTTCATACTTGAGCGCACTTTGATGGGCAGCAAACCAGTGTGGAGAACTGTGCCACTAATATGGCAAAAGTACAAATAAGCTGGAAAACCAGTTGCAGGTAATTCTTAACTGTATGTGCTTTCCCCACCATGCTTGTGCACCTCTGCAGAGTGATATTTGATTTTAAAATGGTTCGTTGAATACTTCAAGTCCAGGTATTACGGTGTGGTGATGTTTCTCCTTGGAACAGGCTAAAAAGTTTTGTATCCAGCACAAAACACACATCGAATTTTGTATTCATAGGACAGTATATAACACTGTTTGGATTTTTCCATCTTCATAAAACTAATAAACAGGGTTAGTTCAGGATGGTATTGTGCACTTTTCCCATTGAAAGGCTTGACATGAGCGCTAGAGGGAAGAGAAAATCAGGCAGTGGGACAGGCTGAGAACTTGGAAACTCTAAAGTAAAGTGTTTCGGTTATTCAAGTCGGAACCGAACAAATGGTAATTACCAGCTCCAAGTTCAGGAATGAAGGGCTGAATTTCATTAAAAACAAAACAAACAAAAGCCACTTCCATGCAGCTGTCTGTTGATAATTGATCATTTCAAGACTGCAGTTTCAAAATATTTAAGCAAGCTTTGCCCTTGTCCTGGCAAAAATCAGGCTTTCACTTTGTTAGTATATATCTCACACTGATTTGTTACGTTATAATTGCTGTATATTGGCATGTATGGAGAAGAAGGCCATGTTTAGAATTATAGTGTTTAAATGTTTTTGTTTTCATTAATTTTGTGTTAAAATCATTTAGGGGTAGTTGGCCTGGATGCCTTTGCAAAAGACTTCATTTGTCCACGTGATATTTCCTGATAAAAGAACGGTTAGATAAATAAACAAAACAACAACAACAAAGCCAAACACCAGACAAATTTTCATACTGACGTGGCTAAATCCTCATCATCTTCAGATGTCCCCTCAGGCCCTGCCATGGTACTGTTGAGCTTGTATTATGAGAACAAGACAAGCGCCTGGAGGTGCTGCAGATACCATAGCTGGATTAAGGGAGCCTGCAAATTGTGGCAGTAATTCCCATTTAAAGTTTTTTAATTACTACATGGTTCATGCCAAGAAGCTGTTGCAAAATGGGGATAGTTTGATTTGTTGCATGTCTCCAGGGTGTGTTGTAAAATGGGATTCTGGGATTATTACCTTTAAAAATATGAGTAACTGTTACAGTCAGTCTAACACAGGGTATTAGCAGTGTATTCTGCTAAACCAAGAAAGTGGCTGATAGGTCTCTTGTATTTTTAGCACATAGAGGGACTTTCTTCTCATGCCGGTTGCCTTCACCTGTAGAAGCCTGTTTGGAATATTTGCTATAGCAAGATAAAGCCATCTTCCGAGGTGTTCCATGTTTCACTGCCTTCCTTTGTAAGAAAAATATAATACATAACACTTTAAAGGAGAGGTAGTTTCAACCCTGAACCAAAGACTGAAGGAACATGCATATCAGCAGGGAGGCAGCTGAGATTTCCCAGAAACCACACCCTGTATATTGTCTCCTCCTCCACTGTATTGTGGTGGGCAGATACAGCTGGAAAGCTGAGGTATTTTCTAAATTGCATCTTTAAAACTTTTATTGTTCAAAACAGGACTTCGTGGAGACATCTGCCTCTCTTTCCATTCAATGAGTCATGGCTCTGTGTTGTTGGTTGGTTTTGGGTTTGTTTTTTGAAGTGAGAATTTTTGATTTATCAAGTTTTTTGACCCTGTCACAAAACATTCAAAATGCCAGGGATGTAAATTTAAGTATTATTTTGTCAGGCTTTTGTCATTTAGCTGTAGGTTGGGTCCTGTTAAAAGGTTTTAAATGGTTCACATCTGCTGTGCCACAGCAGAGGAAAACAGAACCATGTCTGGAGTATAAAGTGCGTTTATGGTCAGAAAAGTGACTATGTGAAAATGGCATGTTCTTAGTCAACAGATCTGTTCCCTATGAGTATTACCACTTTCGTATGCATGTTTCGCTTGCTAGAGTAAGTCTGTCATTACTTTTCAATCTTTTGCCAGTGGAGCACCAGCAGGGCTCTGGGGAGCAAACTGTATGCTGTCCTGTCTCTTACTTTGTAAATGGAGTTCTTAGTGAAATCTAACAACTAAATCTTTGTTACTGGTGATGGGGAGGATGCATGAGCCAGCCCAGCTTCCAGAGACATGGCTGACAGTGTAGTACTGGTTAACCTTGCTTCCGTCTCCATTCCCCCACCCCCTGCCTAAAACGAAACAAAACAAACCCCAGCCCAAAACCAAGCACACGTACCATCTTTTTGGTTTCAAACCGAATACATTTGATCTGGAAGTCATTGGGAAACAGTAAACATGAAACCCTACTGTGACATATTTATGGAGTGATATATTCGGAGGATGACCGCACTTAAATAAAATAAGTTCAAAGACCAGTAATCAAAAACAAATATGGTCAGTCCATTTTCCAAAAAAAAAAAAGAAAGATACTTGAAACTAGTTTTCCTTTGGTTGGATGGGTACGGATGTATGAATGGTAGCAAACAGACAATAAGCTGGTGTGACTTATTATGAAGTGAAAGAAATAGCATTAGAACAAGAAGCCCAAAGCAAGATTTATCTGTTGGCTTTCAATTGTTCATGTTATTACTGTCCTAGGAAAAATAAGCAGAGAGCTCTCCTCTCTTCTGCGATTTTGGGCTGCTTTAAGAGTTTATAGTACAGTAGTGAACAAATCATAGTGCCATAATTCAAGCCTAGTGCTTTTCTACTGCTGCAAATGGCCAGCCCAGCTGAGGTTGCAAACTCGTTTTTCATAAGGCATTTTTCCCATCTGCATGCTTCTGAACCGCTCTGTCTCACTGGGCAGGGTGAGTGGGTACAGATTTCTGCAATCCCAAGGGCAAGTAGATGTGTTCTGTTTTGGGCTGTCTGCAATTATCAGTATCAGGTAAGGATTTAGTCCCTTGCATTCTTGCAGACTATGAGCTGTATCAAAGGTGACGTGTAGGAGGGTGAAAATTATGTCTCAGGAACTTTCCAAGTGAATTTCCATGTGTGGGAAGGCTGGAAGAAGCTGTAAATTGGAGAAACTTACATTCTCTTAAGTCCTTTTAAACTTTCTTCTAAATCCATTTTGAATATCCTATTAGATGATAAAGTTTGAAAGCCTCTTTCCTATGCTGACATGCTGCTAGTTTATCAACCAGTGTATTCTGAAGTGGGTGGGGAAGGAGGAAGAGGCTAACTAGCAATTTTACTTAATAACTTTCATCTTTCTTGCTTTAGAAATTACTACTCTTCAGCTGCCATGTGTTCTTTCCTATAATATTTCACTTGCACTTGTTCTGTTTTCTTCCTGGGATGGGAGTCTCAGTGGAAAGTACTATGTCATGTAAATAATATACACATGGCAGTCTATTATTTTGTGTGGTTATTAATCCCTGTGGAGTTGAGAGCTTTCTGGTTTGCCTTAATGTAAAATCCATAAGTGTGCTTTCCATACAGAAAAACTTTCAAACTTATATTTCATAAAGCTTAGGGAAAAAAAAAATCTTCCCTGAGATTGTGAAATTTTAAGAATCTTAAAACCCTGCTGATAAACTTTGGGTTGCAGGTTAGGATTCACACAGGGTTAACCTTTTAGTTCTGTATACAGTACTCACAGATATTTACCGAATACTTAAACTCCTGCTGTTCCTAAGTTTGCTGTCTGTTAATGAAGGCTTGAAGAAATCAGTTTTAATTGGAGATGGCACCAAAACAGCTGTCCCTCTCAGGAATAGGGAAATATCAAGGTAGGGAATTGGAATCAAGCCATCATGGAGTACAAAAGAGGTGTTCCCAAGGCCTCATATCTGTACATAAGTAATGCCTAATTCCTGCCTCCTTTACCATGTATTCCTCCCAGATTCTTCAAAAAGCTGCTAAGTTAGACATGTATGTGTGTGTGTACAGTCAGGGTTTATCTGCACTTGGGTTTTTGCTAAGGTCTAAGTCACACCTATTTTACTGTACAGGACAGAATTTTCAAAGCACTGTAAGTAGGCAAAATCAAAACAAAATGGCATTGGTGAAAGCACTTTGCTAGGGACTGTTTCCATCCCAGGTTTCTACTTCATAGCTGCTTCCAGAAAATCTTGCTGTTCTAAAATGGAAAAGAGCTTTTTTTTTTTTTTTGTTTTTCCCTAGGGTGGAATTTTCCTCTTTCCCTTCTACTTCCTCTCCCTTTATTTTTATAATGACTTGAACTGTTCAGGATATATATATATGAAAATTAAAAGTATTCACCTGCAACCAGAGGCTCAGAAAATACAGTCCTAAGTGGTAGCTGTCTGAGGAAATCTATTGTTGTCTGAAAGCAAGAGATGTGCTTCTGACTTGTGTTGGCATTCTTGAAGTAGTTCCACTTTTGCAGGATTTATAATTTAAGAATCACAAAGTTTATAACAACCATTATTAGATAAGCTTGACAGTATCTCCCTGAAAGAAAGAATTTGGGAGAAGTGAAATGAGAAGCCTGTAAAGCAGAAAACTAAACCAGCCCACTTAATGGTCATTCAAAACCCCCAAATGACTTGCATAAGGTTGAACAGGGAGAACTAGTAAATATGCAGGTTTGAAACATTTTTATCTCAACTACATGTCATGTTCCATAACCTTTTAACAGTTCTTTTGCAAGCAAATAGGTGCTTGTCAGGAGGCCTGGGATTCCCCTGTGTCTCTCCTGTCCCATGCAGCCCCAAGCCTTACATTCCCTGCAGCTATGGAGGAGTGGGCAAAGTGGTGCAAAAACTGGGGTGGTCCCTGTGATGCTCAGCAGCCTCATTCCCTTAACCTCAAAGAAGCAGCTAATTTAGTGAAATAAGCATCAGAAATTCACAACACCTCTCCTGTTCCCTGCAGGCTACCCCATGGCAGTCTCTCTTGCCATATTCTCCTGTGTCCAACTCACAGGTAAACCAGCTCAGGGCTATTGTAGTGTTAAGACTTGACAGGCTGCCCTGAACACATTTAGCAATCTCTTCAATAACAGATCTACACCATACTGAATCCAACTCAAGAAAATAAGCTGGGAATCTGAGCACCAAACACAGGCATCCCAGAAATAACAGTGAGAAAGCCATGCCCAAGCTGCTGGCAGTGTTCTTTGTAAACACTGGTCTTTGCATCCCTGGGTTTCACAAAGATCACACAGTAGCCAACAGCACAGTTAATCTTAAAGGCCAAATAAATGTGTGGTTTACCTCCCAAGGTCTCTCCCCTAGTCTTATTATCACTAACAATGGGGCCAGTGTTATAAAAAACAGTCAGAGGTTGGTTAAGCCACTTGAATGCCATTAAGAAAAATGTCTCCCTCCCTGGATTACAACCTAAAAGGTTTGGAGGATTTGACTATTTATTTATTTTTATTGAAATGGTGGTAAAATTATAAATGGCCCTTACTGTAGCTCCTATGTGATAATGTGTAAGCCATTAGCTGTGAACAAACAAAACCAAGATTAAATAAATTTAAGAAGAGTATGGTCTGTTCTTGTCAGTCAGGATTTTAAATGCTTTGGAGTTTTGGGTTGTTTTTTTGCTTCACACTTTAACCTCTGTGACGAGGAGGAAGATGGTGTTGAAAATACTGGCATGCCCTGTCCATGGAGCTGTATTCACATTTCTACTGGCAGAAACAGTACGAATTCTGCACTGACCTTCTGGAATTTTTCAGTTTTCTTCTTTGCAGCAGCATGAGATCTTCAGGAAAGCCCTGCTGGGGAATGTTTTTCCTTGTTCTCCTCTCCTTCTTCTCCTGACACCATCTGGTAAATTGGATTTTGGTATATTTGAATAGCCACTCCTCTTGTACTCACTTCATACTCTCAATTTTTTTCAGTCCAACATTCCTGTACTTGGTGCTCTCTAATGCTCATGCAAGCAGACTTGAATTATTCTTTTTTTATTGGGTTCCTAAGCACACCACTGAGGATGTTTACTAAGGAAGGAAAACCTGACATGAACCTAATAGATGAATAGAGAACTGGTCCCAGATTTTTTAAGAGAGTCTGGAGGGGTTTATATTCCAGCATTTCATCTCTGGCAAACAATACACTGAGCTTTAATTGATTCCTGCACAGTGTTTTTAACTGATGAAAGGGACACTTCCCAAAGAGAAGCAGCCATCAAAAGTTTCACATATGTATGTGCAAATGGCCTTGGGACGATTGCAGCAAGAATTCAGATCCTGCCCTAATTCCATGTTGAACTCCAGTTAACTGTTTTGCCAAATCCCATCTCTCATGATAATCATGACATCAGTCAGCTACACCCTGATTAGTATTTCCTACCTCAAACTGTATCTGAAACAGGTTTCCAGTAATACAGGGGGAAATCCAGTCTCAGTCTCAAGCAATAGTGAAACCCTTTATTAGTGAGTTAAGACACATTCATGGAAAGCTAACTCCAAGGGTTGCAGTGGATACGTTCTTACTGAACTGGATAGAAAGGAATTACCCTTTATTCATGTTTTTTTACATGAAATACAAAGGCTTAATAAATGTGTTTCATTTCTGCTGTGTTACAGCTAGGTACCCATAAGGCTGTAGACTGAGTAACATGTATGACAGCATCTTCTGATCCACCCCCTCAGTGGTTTAGATTTCTAATTTTTATTTTAATTGCTTATCTGTATATGGAGAAAAGGATTAAGTAACTGGTCTGTCTGTACCTGTCATTCTTCAGATTGCTCTGCTTCTTGCTCTCCCCCATCCTTCACCCTTCCTGCCACACTTCTGGTTATTTAACTCTTGGCTGTGTCCAGCCAGGCTTGCAGGGAAATAAACATCTCAAAGATGAAGCTGTTTGTGCAGATGTCTGAGTGTGATCAGCTGAGTTGGGTAGTGAGCCCTGAAGGAAGGTGCAGTGAGGATGAAGCAAGAGGAGTGGGTGTTGTGACCTGCGTCTTGGCAAGGCTTTAAGACCCTGGTACCACTCTGTACAAGTGACAGGACCTGTCATGTCTGGTGGTTGACAGACACGATCTAGGGTGTCAGTGACAACATGGGAGAGAAATTGGTTAATGCAAGAGGAGAATCTTGAGGGGACAAAAGGGACACACATCTGAAGGACAGAGTTTCATGTGTGAGAATAACTTCAAAGTGTCCCTCCAATTGACATGGGTCCTAAGTAGTTAAAAATAACTCAACCCCCCACCCCCCCGCCCCAAGACATTCAGTTGCTGATTTTGTCTTTGTGCACAGATATATTTCTATTAATTATTTTTTCTTTACCCATATGAAGATTTTTTAATGTGACCAGGTACTTTTGCTCAGTAGTTCCATCCCAGATGCATGTATTTTGCTGTCAGCAAGGAAAACAGTAGAATTCAGAACAGGTCAAGTTCTTCAGGGTTACCTTTTTAAAAAGATAAGATGTTTTGATTTGAAGAATGAAACACGTGTCAAAATGTCATTTTAAAAGCAGCTAGTGTAAGGTTTGGGAAACATGTCAGGTTGATAGCTTGGGAAAATAGCCTCAGTTATAAGCAGGCAGGTTTCACTATCTTGATATATCAGTGCTTCTCAGTGAGTGGAAACCCAGGAGGTAGCACATCCACTGCAATTCATTCAAACCTTTCCCTTTCTGGTAAGATTGCCAAGAAGAACTAAAACCAACTCATGTAGCACAGTTAGCCTTGTGATGTCAGGAATGTCATCTTAGGAACAGTGTGATTGCATATCTTCATAGCAGCCTGTCAGCAATTACCACTTGGCTGTTACTTTTGGTCACTAAACCTGATCCAAACTCATTCCCAACAGACAGAAGTGTTTACAACGAATTTGGTTAATACTTTGTTAATTTATCTTTATTCTTCAAGCCTACAGTAAAATGGAAAGATTTTCATCCAGGACAAATTTTCATGCTGCCATTCTAAAGTTAATGATTTTACATTCCAAATGTGAGACAGTTATTGTCAGTTGTGAACCTGTATCTTGTACTGACCGCTTATTCACACAGCTTCAGTTTGCCAGAAGGTACTGATTCTAAGATTCAGTTCAGACTATACCTAGAAATCTCAGTGTTCCAAATGGCTACCAGAAAACATCCTATTTTAAAAAGAGACTAGTTATGTAAAGATGGGTAATACTTGGGGTAGCCAATTCAAAGCAGAGTTTTTGGAAGGTATTGTCCCTTAGAAATTTTCTGTCCTCTTCAAATCAAGCATAAGATACTAGCTGCTTTTGAAAATTAAACCAGTGTTTCCAGTTGCAGATAGAAGCAGACTTCCCTAAAAGTTGACAAAGACTTGTAACATTTGTTTTGCTGGGTGCTGCAGGATCAGGATATTCTATCTCCTTATAAGCATCTGAATTTGGGGACTTTTTTCCAAAGTAAGTTATGAATTCCAAGGTTTTCATTTATTTTTTAAATTATTCTTTAGTTTTTAAATCTTTGTGTAAGATGATTGAGAGATTAGATTCCTTACTATTACTTTGAGAGTAGGTATGTTAACATTATTGCTGAAGCCCAAATTTAATGTAGTGGAGTGCTGGTTTATTCTGTGCAGTGCGATTGTATGGTGTTTATTCAATCCCCGTGTCCTTGTGTCCACATCAGTTTGACACTAATCAGCTGTAATTGCATAATTTACAGATGATTGCTGAGAAATCCTCTACTGGTCTAGCAAAGACCATTCTGCATTGCTGGGCTCTGTCGTTTCAGGCCATCATTCTTGTGGTCCTCAGACTTACACAATCCCATCAGTTTGGCAAATGCCCAGAACTTATTTAGACATGAATGCATTACTGGTACAGCAGGCAACACAGTGCATGAAACACCATGTTGCCCACAGCATTCCTAAATAATATGTTCTGGAATGCTTATCTTAAATTCCATCTTGTTATTACTTTGGCACATTTAAATAAGTGGACTTGTCAACAAATAACAATCAGATGCAACAGGCAATGTTTCATTCACGTTATGTCACTGCCCTCCAGATTTCATCTTCCATATGTGACAAGCATTCTGTTCTTGGGAAGTAAGAAACATGGGGAAAAAATTAGTGCATTTTTATTATTATTTGACAGCAATTAATGTGTGTCAAAGGAGACAGTGATACCAATCTAAGACAGCAGCGTTACTGTAGCCAAGACCAGTAGCTTCTACCCAGTGCATCACCAGTGAGTCACTGCCTGATCTTATCAAAGTTGCTGCTTGCCACAAAGAGAAATCTTTGACCCCAATTTGTGTGCAAAACCAGCAAGAGGTGACCATCCAGAACTTCAGAGGCAGCAATTAAGAAGCTGTCATAAAAAGTATGTTTATGATGTCTCTGTAACATCCTTCTATATCTTTCTATAAAGTATAGGAAACAATCTTTACTTATGTAAGCATTTTGGAACCTGCTTTGTTCATTGCAAGTTACTGAAAGTGCATGTCTGGAATAAGGACCAATGTGCTCTTCAGAAATGATGCTAAATGACTATTGGAGAAGGGCTAATTTTCATTTTGTGTGAAAAGCAGTAGAAATGTATATTGCAAACTGTGATCATGACATTATTATACGGTTTAGAGATTTAAAGATTTTGGTGAGATTAACAGTCTGAGATGTAAAGTGAGCCTTCACAATATTTCATGCTTTAGGAAGCATCTATTCTAGTCATAGGATCTGTGTGTGTGGGAAGAGTGTGGGAAGGGGTGTGTGCATAACCAAGGGCCTTCTGAAAAGAGCAAGAAGAGCTCTTTCTTGGTTTATACGTTTTTTAGAGAATAGGATGGGTTTAGGGTTTTGTTTTTAAATCTATATAAGAATTCCTACTCCAGGCACTGGGAAAGGCACATGGAAGAGTTAAATATGACACTGGACATTGTATGGTGAAAGAGAAGGCATGAGTGAGTAGCAGATAAGGCAGAGGCAATACTGCTGATTGTGTGTGGTATGGAGTGTCATCAGTTATAAGATAAATAAATAAAAGGGGTGCTCTGTGAGCTATCCCTCTTTTTCTGTTGCTAGGAGTTATCTCCAAATGCAAAAATATTAGAAGCAGGAGCTATTCTGCTTCACCCAAATAGGTGCTACATCCTGATGCATCCAAATACACAAATAGTGTAGTTAAATATTTTATTGTTAGCACAGTGCTTTGCTGCTGAAGATGGGCAATCCCATTTTGTCTTTGATTTTAAGTGTTCCTGCATTGCTGTAGTTCCCTTATTTGAGACTTTGCTTCCAAGTAATACCAGTTTTGCTGCAGTGAATCTCTATTTATGGCCAGTCCACTGCTGAAAGGAAGATTGACATTTTCAGCTATGCTGGGTATTTCCCATTGTAACAGCCTACTGTTTCCATAGAAATCCTTCTAAGTGTTGTAATAGAATGCGAGTAAAAAAGGAGTTTTGTTGACACATTTATTCTGCCAGGTTTTTAACAATATGATTAATGTCTCCTCAATATTCACTTCTTTTTAAAAAAAAAAAAAAAAACACAACAAAACAACCAAAAATCAGAAAACGTGCAAGCTGATTCCACAGCACTTTCACCGTCCATTTCCAGGACTCTTGAATTCGTTTCTCCCTTCTCTTTTCCTTACCACCACCCCTTGCCCTACCATTATTCTGTCCCTGAAAGCCCTTTTTTACATAAATTAGCACTAGCAAATCCACAGTGGTGACAGAAAGCCCTTAAATCAGACACTGAGCATTTTATGATTCATCAGAAACTCTCTATGCCTCTGAATCAAGTTACTTACTAAATGGTGGCTGCGTTATGGGCAAAGCAAGACGTGAGTAACCCGTGCCACGCATTGTCAGAACTTTTGGAGCCCACTGGAGGTACCCACGTTGAGCTGAATACATTTTGTTTTAAGGGGGTGTTAATTTAAATGTTGGATGATTCACTGCCTCCTGCTGTCTCTTGCAGTGTGGGCATAGTACTCGTACATTTGAATGCAGTGCTTTTTAATCACTTTCATTTAATGTCCATCCTCCTCCTCTGCCACCGCACGATACCAGTTACCTTGTGAAATGTTCCAGCTACTCTGTTTCATACTCACTCCTTATCAGGCTCTAAAGTTGTACTCCAGCCTTCCTAGGAGTCATAATTCTAGCTTTCAGCATCTTTATTATTCCTGCAAGATATTATTACATATAGCTGTGTGAATCCTTCTCATGCCTCGCCTGCGTTTGCTCAGTTCACACAGAAAAAGTATCAGTCGTCTTTGTTAAGTACAAACAGAAATAGATAATGTTGGCAATGACACATTTTAACTTGTTTTATGATTTTTTTTTTCTGACATCTGGAACTAAGGTTTTAGTGAGTCTGATAGTGATCAGTAGGTTCTTTTAAAGCAGTCAGCTGAGCTATTTGTTCACAGCAGCAACAAAACTATTATGAGTGACTTTAAAATGTTTGTTCATAAACCTGAAAGATAATTTGAGTTCTTCTAGTACAGAGTGAGTGGGTTCTCATTTGGGGGTCTTTGGGGTGGTTTTTTTTTTGTACCTATTATGTAATTTGAAAGATTTCAAGCTAGTAACCTGCTAAGCAGAAATGTCTTGGTCTGCCAGGCCCTACAATGCCCCTAGCCACTAAAGCAGGAGGAGGTTCCTTAACTAAGCATGTATCTGTTTATCATTATGCAAAATGCTTTTCTCATTTCTGACTGCCTCCACTTATGACCCTTAAGGTCCTTTCCAACCCTAACTATTCTACGATTCTCTGATTTCTCATTTTACACATCCTAAGACACTTTTCTGAGTGTCTCAGTGTAGGCATTTGGAATCTGTTTAGATGTCTCCTGTAAGTCCTAGGTCACATCCCACAAGATTTTGCAGACGTCTCAGACAACAGAGTGCATCTAAAATGACAGTAGATGCCTATACTTAAGCACCTGAGTCCCATCCCTTATTGCTTTTTAGCTAATGTGATGCTTTCTTCATAGAACACTTCATAAATAAGACAAATACAAGGCTCCTTCATTGCATCTTCAAATGACTTGTGGTATGAAGCTGCCTCTGGATTCCATTTCCATTGGATTGAATAAGATCCTTTTTATAGCATGCATATCACTGTATCACAAATGCTTTAACTATCCTGTATTATTTTCAATGTTATCAGAATGAATTGGTGTATTTAGAACATAAACCCTTCTGGCTGCAGAGATTGGCTTCTGCCTATCAGTTGCTAAATTCTGTTCGGTGTATGTCAGAGACCAAAACTGCAGCTGACACCCAGCGATGAGGAGTGCTCTGTGTGTGTCAGATC
>JAVHNF010056202.1:0-23614 GCA_034783455.1 Micropsitta finschii
CCAACAGAGAGCACCAGCTGGGACCATTTGGAGGGCATTGCTGCAGAGGCAGATTTTACTACTAATCACTTATTATAGGTTGAGCTACTTGGTAGCTTGTACTTTATTAATCATATGAAGCAAACTGGCTTTTTACAGCAGCACTGCAATGCTAATCCAGATATTCTCAGTCTGGAGCAGCTCTTTGGGAGATGATTCATGGACAGCTGATGGCTGCTTCCGCTGTGGTCCCACACTGCATCCTCACCAGCAATAAAGTTTGTGCTGGTTACTGGGAGCAAGTGGCATGGGTGAGGGCACTGTCTGCTGCAGGGCCTCGATTACAAATTGTGCCTTATAGTTAAATGGCAAAACTAAAGATATTATGAGTTTCCAAACTCACAGAAATTCTGAGCCATCTTTGGGAAAAACAATTGTTACTTTTGTGTTGAGAGAATGCAGCTGTTTCTGGTCTACCCAGGAAGCCCTGCGTGTTTGAGCTCCCCTCTCTCTCAAGCATGTCATTTACCCTGAAGCCTGAACCACATCAGGTATGATTTTAACTCACCTGTGCTCAGACAAAGCAACATTATTTTGACCTCTATACATGGTGATTTTAAGTCAGTGCTGGGGCTATTTACAGCCCTTGCCTGCATTTCTCTAGATGTACAAAAGCTCACCCTGAGGCTATCAAACCATTAGCACTAAACTCCAGCAAAGCTATATAATGCACATTAATAATATGCGTTATATAGAGGTCTTCTACATGGCACTCTCATTTCAAAGCATTTGTCTAATTTCTTGTGTCCTGGCTACCCACAAAAATACTTGGGTTACCTTCTTCAGTTGTTACATAATATTTTTAAGAAGTATGTGAAAGCATACAACACTTCGGGAAAATAGGGCCAGAAACAGATCAATGGGGATGTGAACCATCATCCTGAACGTGTTGGGAACTGTAGCAAGCTTCAGATAACCTCTAACACAGAGTCAGCTAAATACGTGTATCTTCTGTTAATGTCGACTCTACAGAAGAAATACTCATCATGTACCTCGACAAAAGATACAACAGATGAAGGAACAATACGAGCACAATGTTACATTCCACAGTGTTCTTCAGTCTGAAAAACCACGCCAAGATGAAAGAAGGTCCTGTGAACCAAACGCAGCTAACAGCATGGGTGCCCATTCCTGCCCACCTCCAGCCCTCTCGAACAGAAGGCCTCACGTGGCGCGTACAAGCAATATGCCTTTTAACCGAAGAGGTGGATTCCCTGGTGGGTTTTAACTATCAGGGTATAAAAGTCTCTAGTTGTACATCTTTTTCTCTAAACTGTGTTTTTATTCTTGTATTTTTCTACCATATTTCTGATTACTTCTCGGAAATATTTTAATGCCTCTGGATTATGATTTCACAGCTTTGCACGACCAATCTAAAAGCACTATCTCCAGCACAAACCATACTCCCTCTCATCCCACTTCCTTCATGAAAATCCATCCAAGCTTACAGTGACAGTTAGTGGCTGTGCCACATGGGTTCTGTTTGGTTTTGGTTTCCTGCATCACTCTCTGTCCCTAATAGATACAACAAATATTCCTAAGTTAATTCTTTCTTTCTTACAGGCCATGTGGCCAATTCCTTCTCCATGCAGTTGTCATTTCTTGACATTTTAATGCTTTCTGTCTTGCTGTATAACCTTTTGTATCTTCTCACCCCACCTTGCCTAGAGCATTACTGCAACTTTAAGCGATGCAAACTGAATGATGGAAAAGGCAGCTCTAACAGATTTTAGCAAGATTTGATATCGTTCCCTATTCCCATCTCTGCTGTTTGGATAAATGTTGGTCTTTCTTACCTCAGCTCTAGTGCAGCCAGACAGCTTCACGAGCCTGAAGGTGAAACTTTTAACGTACCAAATGGAGCCCTTTATCTTGCCATAGGATTTCACGTGGTCCTGAGACAAGTCCATATAAAAGGGCTCCTAAAAGGGAAACATTAGTATTAGGCCAGTGCTTGTTAGCTTCTAAGTAGTAACAGGGCTACAGGAGCAGATCCAAGTAGCTGAAGCACAAGTCTACCAAATACCCAAACTAACTCAGAAGTACAAAGTAATTACTTAAGAAAGGGGAAAGAATGCTCTTTCAACAGAAGAAATCAAGTCTTTGCTGAGTGCTGAGAAGCCACTGACAGATAGATGGGTGAGAAGCTATCCTGCAGGGATTTTATCCATAGTTAAATTCTGCTGATTATGCCCTGATCAAGATGCCTCATGAAACATTTTTGAAACACAGCATTTGTGATAGCAATTATCTTTTACGTGTGTGGATTATTAGGCAGTGCTTATAGAACAGGGCAGCAGTGAGTTATTTTACAGTAAGAAAGGAAGACAGCTCACATTGGCTGTTAAGAAATATAGGTAGAGCTGCTATTCATCTAGCAATTCAGCCAGGAAGTGTAAAGGTATAAAGAAATCTACTGTTTTAGGGCAAAAGCCAAACTCTCTTCAGGACAGTAGATGTATGAAATGAACTGCATTTTCTACTCAAGCTGCATTTCAAGAAGTAATACCATTACTGTAAATAACTGTGACCTAGAGGTCTAGGGAACCTGGCTCTGCAATGTTGCACAAAGGTTTACAGAACTATCAGCAAGCTTGTGTCTGTTCTCCAGTCCTGCTACAATGTCCAGCTTGGCAAGGGGAGCCATTCCCAGCTTGCCACTTGAGCCAAGTTAAGTGGCACAGGACCCCTGAAAGGTTGTTGAGTAGGAGCTGGGGGTGTACCTGGATCTGAAACATCCTCCCTCCTTTGATTTGTGTGTGGTGGGAAACAGCAGGCTGCTTGAAAGGGCAGGCTGACAACAAACTAAAATGTGGAGCTGGCAGCCAGTCTAGCAGGACTGTTTCCCTCTGCAGTGGAGAAACCCCAGTTTTGAGAAGTTTAAATTAATGAGAACAAAATAATGAAATTAAACATCTGATTATCTTTCATGATACTGTGGCCTCGAGTGCTTCTTTAAGGAGTAGCTCCTTGGAAACGCTAACCAAGGATCTATCATTAATAACTCTGTATGGCATTTTGCTATGAATCAAATAATAGCTGTCCTCTAAACCTATTTTAGCACTATATGGAAAGTTCCAAGGGAAAAGTACAAGAACTGTGTCACAATTACAGAGCTGTATTTCAGAATTAAAGTGCAATGTTTGGTAACAATAAACCTAAGAGAACTGTTTTGCCCTGTGCCACTTCTGAGAGCCAAAGAACTACTGGAACAAAACTGACTGCTTTAGACTGAAACAAAGATCCTTCTGTAATTTAAGAATACATCAGAATCAAAGCAATGGTTTCAAAAATGTCATCAGACCTTCAGCCACACTGATGCTATTGTACAATACATGTTTGTGTGAGAAATGTATAATTACTGAACTCCAAATTATTTTGCAGATGAAAAGTCATTGTTTTTATAATACAGCTTTATTAAATACAATCAGGACTTAAGGTACAAAGTGTGAAAATAAACTGAATTTGAAATATATACAGTACTATACATGTATATTTAGTAGCATTTGCAGGAGTTTTGTCTTTGTAGCATTCTGTGGGTTGGTAACAAGTCATCAGGTTCCTCCGTTCTTCTGAAGAGCCTCAGCTACATCAGAACTGCTTTTTGATGAGTTATTCGCTTGCCTAGTAGACCTGGAATTATTTTGGGGTAAAAGACTGTCAGATAAATTAGTAGCCATTTTATTGCTGTTTTCATTTACATACTCAAACTTCTTTTCTTCTGGTAAATTATTCATGAGTGCTTGTGTATTAATCATTGCAAGTTCATCATCAGCAATCAGGTCGTTCTCAGGAAGATGGACATTTTCTCTCAGTTTTCTATAGGGGGTGACGTGACCAATATTCTGATTTGTTTCTTTTGATGAATTACTACGTTGTAAACCCAAACTTCGTGGTGGCTGAAATGCTCTTTTTAAAGATGGAGAAATTACTGAATACATTGGTGTCAGTGGTGGAGGGGCAGGTATGCAACTAAGGAAGTCCATGGCTTTTCTCTTCTTGCTGTTTTTGGGATGGTCATCATTAATTGTAGCAGGTGAAGGTGTTTTTGCTGACCCTCGTGTGATAAATTTCATATTTGGTGTGCTAGTTGACAGAGGGCTTGGATGCTTTATTTCCGTTTTAGAAGAGATCTATTTAAAAAGAAGTGAGTTTTATGTTGAACAGAATGTCCTATTTCATTAGCTTCCTCAATTACTTCCACAAAACCACATTTCTGTACCAGGTTTTCCCCTCTATGTCACCATTCATGTCAAACTTCCGTTTGATACCTTCTGATGGTGCCTAATACTATTTTTCAAGTACTGATGCTTGATATATCACTGTTTACATGTACATTAAGACAGCTCATTTATATTCTGTTTCTGAGATCTAAGCTAAATGTATGGGAATTTTTCTCTGCCAGGTGGTAGGAAATCAAAGCACTCATAAAAAAGTCTTCTACGGCATTGGATATATCCTCAACCAGTTGTTAAGTAGAGAAAATGAGGAAGAAAATTTGAAGAAAGAAAGGGATAGAATTTAGACCACAAACCTTGAAGATAACAATACAGGAGATAGACACTGCACAACAAATTATCCAAACATATCCTTGAGAACCTTTAACATCTTATCTGTTTTAATTCTGTTAACATATTTAATAAACAGATATAAACAAAACCTTCATAGTTAGGTATTAGCTCTCCCTCTGAATTGGAGAAGAATGCCTTATAAGCTTAAACTTAGTCCCTAGGAACTGATACTACACTGGGTTGTTCCCACCTTCCTTGCAACTAAGTGGCAAGATTTTTATTCTGACTGCACTCAGTACTCACATCATGAACAACTTGTCACCAGCAGCCATCATGGAAAACTCTAGTACTATTTAACTCTTATCTTTGTCAAGATTTACATAAAACGTAAACATTCACTAGGTGATACCTCTCCCCTTTTAAATCCTAGAAATAGTGAACAATATCTAGGAAAAGATGACCAGGAGGTAAATTCTCTAAGCAAATATAGGAAATGCAGAATGCTATGAAAAAAAAATGTAAAGATCAAGATTTTTCCCTTCTGTGACATCCCTGTCAGATAATCTTCACAGTGGGACCAAGGAAGTGATAAACCATGTATAGGGAAAGAATGACTAATTTTACTCATAAAAAAAAAAAAAAAAAAAAAAATCGGAATATTTAAAGTGTGATGTGAAAACACAGGCCACAAGGGGAGGTTTTCATGTACCACTTGGAGGAAGAATAACCTACAGCTCCTCCTGGGGCATAATAAGCACAGAGAAAGCTAATCATCTTGCATTGCCCAGAAGAGAATGTATGGAGCAGACTGAGAAGTGAGACCATTCCCTACAGCTATCAGAGTAAAACTTGCTTATATCCTTACTGTATGTACTGTCTGTATAAACACAGTATTAATTACCAGAAGCTTACCAAACTTTTATCCTCTGCATAAAGACCCAAACTGCAGAAAGGAGAGGGGGATTCCAAGCCACATCTTTTAGTTAAACTGGGTGTAAGCAAGAGATTTCTTTGTAGCAGATTCATTAATTTACTTTCTGCATCAGAGCAAAAGGAGGCCACATTCTATAAAGTAGAAAACAGTTTACAATGCAGAATAGTTGCTTTCCAATTGTGTAAGTACTGTATGCTCACAGAGTACTCAAGACTTTGTTTTCTCATCATAACCCACTAGAAGTTTATTTTACATCAAACCAACAACTTTTAAGATTGCTGCACTTTCTGTGGAGGGAAGTATCATAGCCTCCATTTATTGTTAACAAGAAAAAAAAAATCCTTTTGTATTTAAACTTGTTTTTCAAGAAGAAGTGGAAATGCATGACCAGGACATGCTATTTAGCACAGCTAGAAAATTGAAATAACAAACTAACAATTCAATATTGAATATATTCACTGAGCAAGACAGTAAATTACAGCTTTTAAAAGGCTAGAGCTGAACTGTCCGTGCCAGAGTCTCTATTGACAGGTACAATATTTTTTCCTAGCCAGAGAAGATTATGCTAAAGACAGCGTAGGTTAAGCTGAATTAAAGAAACCGAACCAAATTAAAACAAAACCAAAAGACATTCAATAGGTGATACATTGAGTCAGGAATGTGCAGGAAAAGTGCATTAACATCCTACTCTGTCTCTCAGCATCAAATTGTCACCTTCAAAATCAACATTAATTGCAATACTTGTTTTAAAGATTTCTTAGTACTAATGGAATTTTTGGTGAAAAATGTAACACAGCAGTAGCTAAAATTAAACTAAAAATATACATATTTACCTCTATTGTACTTCTCAGTCTGTTAACCTTCTCTAGAAGATAGCTTTCCTTTGGACTGCTTGAGAATACAGAAAGATCTCCAGCCAACAGCATAGGAATTTCTGATCTGAATTCTGATTGCCACTGTAGGTTGCTTGCAGAAATGAATGCACAGCGGACAACTATATCTTCAATAGCAAAGTGTCTGAGATCTGTCCAGATCTTTACTGCCACTAAATGATAGCTTTCATCAGATAAGTACACCACAGTACTGAAACCTTAAAGCAAGAAAAAAGTCTGAATTAAACCTTTAAATCTGCAAGTAGAGGTTGATTACTGCTATTTGTAACTCCAAAAAAGTCACAAACATCTTGAAAGAGAACTGATAAATGTAATAATGACAGCCTATTTGCATGGTAACAGATGTTTCTTGCTTCATTCCTATTCTATACTCTCTCCTTACCAAGAAAGGTAACAGCTGTAGAAAACAACTCAAAATCTGTGTTCCAGTGTTTAAAAACCGGTATTCCTATTGTGCTTTTCCTTCTCATTTGGAAGAGTATAGAAGAGTATGCACCTGTCCCTACCCATGAGCTCCAGTGCCTGCATTCCAAGACACTGCACACAAAAGAGAGCTCATATGCAGGATGCTACTTCTGCAGATGCTGAACACAGATGTGAGAACTTACGGAATCTATGGAAAGAAAAAAAAAAGGCCTCTCTTGACCTTAGATCCTCCCTTACTAAATCCTTCCTGAGCTAACAAGTGAGGACAGTTTTTCTTTAAGAAAACAGAATTATCTGCCAGCATATAGCAGGGATGAGCTATATTAGCAGGTTTTCACAGGCCTGAGATGCAGGTACAACACCAAGATTATTTTGACTTTTGAAATAAAAAAATTACTACTTATTCAATGGGAGGACATGAATGTAATCCAAAACATACCTGTTCTGCTAACAGAAATGACAACTCCAACTAAATCAACCTCAGCACATGGTGGCTGAAAAGAAGGATCTGACAAACTGGTGAAGTTTAGAGCCTGCCTTGGAAAGAAAATCTGTGCCAGCACCTCCTGTGATACCTGAGGAAACACAACATTTTAAAGTATTTACACAAGACACTTTATAAGACTGACACATTTGACTGATACATCTTTATGCACTTAAGCCACTTACTGATAGTTGTAGATACTGAGTTTTCTTTGTTGCTGTTAACTGTATATTAGTTGAGTCTGATCTTGCTTTGGACTGTGATGTTGACAGATGGTAGATTCTGTACCGACTGCCTTCCTTTAGCAACGAATAAACATCTAGAAGTGGACGCCAGATACTCAGTATCACCCCTGATAATATCAGATTAAGATGCATTAGCTATGCAATGCTGATTTGAAAGCTTTTAATCAAAATAAATCCACAACACTCCTTCCCACCTAAAAGCCCTAAACCAAAACCCAAATAAAACTGTTGTGTGTTGTATTAACACACATGCTAGGACTCTTCAAATCTACCTATGTTGGCCAGTTACCATGTTTAGATAAAAGTTATTCATAACTTTCTAAGTACTAACCTTTATGTTTTTCTTGCTTTCTGTAGTCTACCACACATAATTTCCATACAGTAGACACATCTCTTCTGGAACAACCGTTTTCTTCCTGTGCTGCTGACTCTAAAGCCTTCTTGAATTCTTCCTGTATCCGAGTTTGCTTTTTATCACTCATTAGCTGCCTGTAAGCATTCAAAGCTTTTAGCTGGTCTTCACTGAGATACCCCTATAACCAAGAGAAAAAGGTATTTAGTATCTTTTATTAATTAAAAAATCCTGCCAAGATTTTTACATAGCCTCTGTTTGTCTGTTACAAGCAATTTACTGCTCAATGGATACACTACTAGGACTTGACATAAGGTATGTTAACAGGAGTCACCAGTCTTGAGTGCTACTCAGCTGGTGCTCTGCTGTTGCGGTATTACATAACACACTGTTCGTATGTGACAGTGAGTGAGAAGCCTGCTTAAGAGCACATAACTGAGGTGAATATTTAATGTAACTGGCATGATTCTCTGTTTCATAAGAAGAAATAATAGAAAAACATTCTGTCAGGAGAAAAAAAGAGCTGCACCTCTCAGTAGGCTGCTATCTCTGAGCTAATACAGTGACCTACACTAAAATGCAACAGAAGTGTTACCTTTCTGACCAAGTCTTCAAGATCCAGATGCCTTTACATGCAGCACCATAGGCATGATTAACATTGTATAGATAAAGTCACAGATCATTTGGCTTTATGACAGTCAAGGATTCTGACTTGTAGAAGACAAGGTATGTATTTCATTTTTACCAACTGGCAGGCACTAATCACCTGCACCTTGATTAACAAAGGTATAAGCACTTTGAAGTTGTGATTGAACTGGAACAGGGAATGATGAGAACAATGACAATACAAACACTTCAGTGAGCAGCATGCAAGAATATGCATGTGAAAGTCCAGACTTAGGAGATGTATTTAGTTTTCATGTTTAGAAGACAAAGAAATAAAATTACAAGTACTTAGTTGTGCTATATTCTGGATTTTTATGTCAAGAGAAAATAGCATTCTGTTTTGTAGTCCAATATATTATTAATCTATTTCAATTATTTTTTTTAATCTTAATTTATTTAGCAGTAGGCATGCTGTAGAAAATCTCAAAAGGCAGCAAAAATAAATAGTAATTTAATGGTTGATTTTAGCTGTTAGATATGATATTGTAAATTATGCCACTAGCATTTCCAAATTAGCCCAGTAGGATCTACACTTACCTCGATATAACCAGGATCAGATGCATTCTGAATTGCTTCATAAAGTTCTGCACCATCCTGCAAATTACGGATTTGCTGTCTTGTGACTACGTGTGATCTCAGTGTTCTGCTAGTTCTCTCTGTTGAAAAAGCACCATTATGTTGCGTGCAACCAAGACACTTTGAAAGTGAAAGAAGAAATAATTATGTAAGAAGCATGGCAGTACGTCGGTCTTGCCGGAATACAAATACAAACCAGTTCTATATAGGAACTGATATATGTGTGTATATACATTCAGAAAATGCAAACAGGAAAAAAACAATCTCATTCATTCAAATACAACATAGAATATTCATACAAAATTTGGGGAAGCCAGTATCAGTGTCTGCACTTAGGAGAGGGTGGTAGACTTGATGGGCAGATATAAAATTTCATCAATGGTTGACCACATTTTCTGTATGTCTGTGACTTCCTGTTCCTCTCATAAAGCAGAAAAGCCTCAAAGATACCAAGATCCAGCATTGTTACTTATGAGGGACTCTATGCTGAGAAAGCAGTTAGAGAACTTCTTGGTGTTAGAGATCAGCATGAGAAAGATTTATGGAAAGTGAGTGGCTATCTGGGTTGTAGATATGACCATATGAAATTTGAACCGCACAGGTTACTGTTAGTGATGGAATCTTATCTGTTTCTGAATAAAAAGCCAACAACAAACCAAATCAAAAACAACAAAAAAAAAAAATTAACACCCCACTCACAGAACTCCACTGAACCAAAACCAATAAAAACTCCTCCCAAAAACGCAGACCAGAGTATCAAGACAGTTGGAATCCATAATCAGTGTGGCAAGAAGCCTAATACCCCTCCTTCCTCATTCCAGTTCAGGTGAGTCAAACCTAAGAGGAAGCAAACACTTTCTGTTGGAGCAGTGAGTTTCACAAAGCTGCAGCAATTGGCAGCCAAGCTGCAGCACTTACAGCAACAGCAGACCTGAAACTACTGCTAGAAATTACTGGCACAGTGTCATCCCATTATGGAATCAGGAAATGGCTTCTCTGATCCCATTATGGAATCAGGAAAAGGGATCTCTGGAGGTCATCCTGGACAACCCTCCTCCTCCAGTAGGGTCACATACAACACACTGCCCAAGACCATGTCCAGTGAGCTTTTGCGTATCTCCAAGAATGGAGATTTGACAGCCCCTGCAGGCAATGCTGTTGGTAACCCTACAGTGAAAAAGGGATTCCTGATGTCCAGAGGGAACCTGTTTCAGTTTGTGCTCATTGCCACTGGTCCTGCCGCTAGGCAACACTGGGAAAGCCTGGCTCCATCTTCAGCACCCTCCTTTCAGGTATTTATGTCACAGATCAGATGCCCCTGAGCCTTCTCTTCTCAAAGCTGAACAGAAGCATCTCTCTCAACATTTCCTCTCATGTCAGACACTCTAACCCCTTCAGCATCTTCATGGCCCTTTGGCTCTTCCCAAACATGTCCACATCTTTCTTGTGCTAGGGAGCCCAGAACTGGACACAGCACTCCACATGCAGCCTTACCAATGCTAAACAGAGGGGAAGGATGACCTCCTTAGACCTTCTAGCAACACTCTTCAACTTGTCCCCACAAGGACCAGGGGTGCAGCCCTGAGTGCCCCTGCTCCCATCCCAGGTATCCGGCAGCTCCAGCTGATCCTGCTGAAGGTGGCTCTGCTCCTGGGGGTGGAGGTGCACATCAACGTGCGGTTCAATGGTCTCATCCCCCCAGTGGGCAAAGCGGCTGGACAGGGTAAGGTAGCACTGCGGCATCTCTGGGGACAAGGACAGGGATGTGGGTGGCTGCTCTGAGCCCCCCCCAGGCTCTCTGCTAGTCCAGGACGTGCCTTTTTGCAGGGGGATGAGATGCAACCGTCTCCCCCCCTGCACTGGAGCGCATCCCAGTTGAGACCCAGCACACTCGTGACGGCCGCTCTCTCCCCGCAGGCTGGTGCGCTGTGCTGCAGCCCAGCTCCTCTCCCCTCAGCCACTACGAGTTCAACGTCCTCATCTCAGCCGGTGGAGGCAAATTTGTCCCTGAAGGTGACAGCAGCGGGTCCCTGCACCCATGGGATTGGTACAGGGGGCTCAGGTCGGGGCTCACACCAATCCTATCCCGCAGGGTTCAAGCGGAAGGAGATGAGGGGTAAGCTGGCCATCAGCATCACCACCAACTTCATCAACCGCCACAGCCGGGCCGAGGTGGAGGTGGCCGAGATCAGCGGCGTGGCCCGAATCTACAACCAGAAGTTCTTCCAAAGCCTCTACAACAAAACAGGTCGGGGGTCCCAGCCCCGGCATGGGGGTGCTGGGGGTCCATGTCCCCTCCTGGTGCAATTGGAGGCTCAGCCCTGGGATGTCTTAAAGGTCTTTTCCAACCTAGTTGATTTTATGATTCTGTGTCCCCTGGATGCGTGTCCCCCCATGGTACTTCATAGCAGGGGACATTTGGTGACTGAGCCCAGTGTGGGGGCTCCCTGTGGCTCTGTCCCATGGCTCAGCAAAGGTCCTTCCCCATTCCCAGGCATTGATCTGGAAAATATCGTCTACTACAAGGATGACACTCACTATTTCGTCATGACAGCCAAGAAGCAGAGCCTGCTCAAGAAGGGGGTCATCCTCCAGGTGAGAAGGGCAGGATCCAGCCCTGGGATCCCATAGCGATGGAGGGTAGGATGCAGATCATGGGTGCTGGTTTGACCGCACACCCCTGGGATGCTGAGGGCTTCAGCAGCCTGTGCCAGGAGAAGAATCCTTCTGTAGGGCTCTCAGCCCCAGGCCCGGTGGCACAGCTTCAGCCTAGAACGGGCTGCACTCAGGCTGGGGGGCAAACGCCAGCTCCCATGTTCCAGCCAGCTTCACCCCCTCCTCGCAGGACAAAGCGGACATCGAGAGCCTCCTCTCCCCAGAGAACGTGAACCGGGACGCCCTCCTCAGCTATGCCAAAGAAGCTGCCAACTTCTCCACCAACTACTGCCTTCCCCAGCTGGAGTTTGCCCTCAACCACCGGGGCCTGCCGGATGTTGACATGTTTGATTTCACTTGCATGACACGCTCGGAGAACGCGGCGCTGGTGCGGGAGCACAACGGGGTCCGCCTGCTCCTTGGGCTGGTGGGGGACTGCTTGGTGGAGGTGAGGGTCCCCCTTGCAGCGCCATATCCCTCAGTTACCCTTTTCCCTGCAAGATGTCTTGGTTGTGATATATTCCCCGTCCCTAAATACTTCTTGCCCCATCTGCCCATCCCCAAGTCCCACTGTCAGGATGCTCTGACGGGGTTACACCTTCCCTGGCCCCACCAGGGATCCGGGGTGTGTTCAGGGTGGAGGAGCAGCCCACCTCCTCTCCAGACACAGCCGTACTGGCCAGCGAGGACACGGACACCATCCTTGCTGCCTGTCCTGCTGCCTCTCCCTGCTTTCATCCCTGGCCAAGCCCCACAGCTCCCAGTGTCTTCCCAACCATCCCGACTGGCCGTGCTGCTCCAGCTCCATCTCTGCCTTTCCCTTCACAGCCTTTCTGGCCGCTGGGCACCGGCGTGGCCCGGGGCTTCCTCGCTGCCTTCGATGCGGCATGGATGGTGTGGCGCTGGGCAGCTGGGACCCCCCTGCTGGAGGTGCTGGCTGAGAGGTGAATGTCCCCATCCTGTTGGACTGGACCGGAGCGGGTGGGGATGAGCACTGACCCCAGCCCTGTCCCTTCCACCCAGGGAGAGCATCTACCAGCACCTCTCCCAGACCTCCCCGGACAACACCAACAAGAACATCAGCCAGTACAGCATCGACCTGGCCACGCGCTACCCCAACGTCAACCTGCAGGCCATCAGAGCCAACCAGGTACCCAGCCCAGGTCCTGCCGTGGTCAGGATGACACCAACTTGCACGGTCTCCTGTCCCAGAAGGGTGTGAAGCTGAAGGTGTTGGTCCCCAGTGCATTTAATGCATTGCGCATTGTGGATGCGGGTGGCTCTGGGGAGGTCGGGGTGTTCGGGTGTCCCCTTGCTGGGCTCAGCTCTCTGCAAGGTGCCACTGGCTCTATGCAGGTAGTGACCCACCACTGCCGTGTCCCCATCTGCAGGTCCGGGACCTCTACCTCGTGGGCACGGTGGAGGTGGACCACAAGAGGAAGAACGACAACAGACTCAGCACTGGTAGGAGCAGCCGGTCCTGCCCCGGCCCCCCCAGCGCCAGGACCCCCCATTCTTCCCAGCAGCCCAAGCCAGAGCAGCTCCTGTCCTGATTTTCCTCCTCATCCTTCTTTTCCCTGGCTTGTGCCCATCTGCTCACCATGCTCCTCCCAGAACCAGCTGCATTTCCATCCTGGTGGCACTGCTGGTTTCCATTCCCCCTGCCCATGTCCCCTATGGGGACACATCCACAGCTGCTGTTCAGGGGGGAGGTTGTTGTCTCCTTCTGGCCTGCACTGATGTTCAGCTAGGAAATACTGACAGATGCTTTATCAACCCATTTACTGAGCCTTGGGGGGGTGGGGGGTGGGGGTGTTGCTTGGGGGGCATCTTGTGTCACTCCCATGGGACCCCTTCCCCACTGAAGCACTGATGCTGGATTGGGGAGCGGGATGGGGGTGTCCCCTGCCTCTTTGGGGTGGGGATACGTGTGCTGCCTTCCCAGTGGTCTCCAGAGGTGCCTATGAAGACCTGCTGAGCTGGTGCCAGGCCAGCACGGCCGGGTACCGAGGCGTGGAGGTGACCGACTTCACCACCTCCTGGACCAGCGGCTTGGCTCTCTGCGCCCTCGTCCACTGCTTCCGCCCCGACCTGGTGTGAGTGCTTGGGACCCCCACCGGGTACCCCCCAGCCTGCAGAGCACACCCTGATGCCACCCATGTCTCCCTGCGGGCACTTTGAGTCTGTGGACCCCCAGGATCCCATCCACACCCACCAGATGATGCTGGATGTGGCGGAACAGGAGCTGGGCATCCAGCCTGTCCTCTCCAGCGCTGAGATGGCCACCATGGCAGAGTCTGACTACCTGGGGCTCATCACCTACCTCAGCCAGTTCTATGAAGCTTTCAAGACCTCGCCAGGCGTGAATATTGGGGTGATTTATCCCATCCTGATGCCTCACTGGGGCTGGCTGGGTGCCCCCCCTTTGTAAGGTGGGTCCCATGGCTGTGTCCTCTGTGGGCAGAGGCAGAGGAGGTCACCAAGAAGTCGCTGTTTCCACTTGGTACACGAGGAGCCATCCTCTTCCTCAGCAAGCAGCAGAAGAGCCGGAGCCTGACACACAAGCGTGCCCAGGTGAGGGATCCCCATCCAGACCCCAATCCAGGGCTGGACAGATGGCTCAGCGATTAAATATAAACCTGATTCACATGAGCAGGCTCTTTCTTCCGCTGAAAGAAAACGGTTTTGGTGACTCACGTTCTCATCTCCCTGGCAGCTGGGTAGAAAAACACGCACCAGAAGTGAGGAAAACAACAAGTTGCTGCACATTTGACAATAAAAGGCAATTCTCTGCTTTCTGGAAAGCACCACAATAGGAGATGCATTCTGGGGCCAAACTGGGCGGGGGGTGTACACGAGCCCCACCACCCTCTCTAGCAAGTGTGTCAGCAGACAGCAAATCCCCTCGGCTTTGAAGCTAAAGCCCAATGAGCAAAACCAGGGAGATGCCCTAATCCCAGGGTGTAAAAACAATCTCATCACGCTCACAGCATGGAGCCGCTGCAGTGGAAGCGGGTGCGGGACACAGGTATCCCCAGCACACGTTGCTGCTACACTTGCAAGTGACACTGCATAAAGCACCCCAGGGTGTCCCCTGCTCTGCACAACCCAGCTGCAAACACCCACGGCCATTTGTGCAGTGATTTATTCCCAGTTTTCCACATGACACAGCCGGGGAAAACTTGTTTTCCCCTATTTCTGTCACTCCATTTCCATTTGTGCAGTGATTTATTTATTTATTATTAATTATTTATTTATTATAAATTATTTATTTATTTATTATTAATAAATCACTGCACACTCATTTCCATTTGTGCAGTGATTTATTCCCCGTTTTCCCCATGCCCTGCCCCTTCAGTCATGCTGCGTGCCCACAGCACACAGGCTGTGGTGCTCATCAAGCTGAGTTATGGAAAGTAGAAAATATGATGCAATCGAATAACTTGGCCAGGAGTTAAGCAGCAGATCTGACTCTGTGTTATTTAACTGGTCAACAGCCAAAGCAGCAGAGAATTCCCAGGGCTTCCTCCTCTCCCTGCCTCATCACAGCAGTTGCACTGTGTGATGCACAGTGATAGTGCACACAGCAGTGTGGCCACTATCACCCTCCAGCTGTGGACAGCAAGAGGTTAGGAAATAGAAAACACCACATTTCCCAGACATGGACTCTTAAGACATGAGCCCATCTTCTCAGGCTTGGGCTGCTCATTAATGAGTTGGTGCTGGCTTCCCTAAAGCACTGCCATCCCATTGACAGCTCTTCTGCACACACATCTATGGAAACCCTTGGCAGTCAGGTACAAGGCAGCAGCCCCAGGGAGATGCTGGATGGGGCCAGCGATGCCACGCGCTGCTGGATGCCACATCCAGGTTTCACATCCTTCATGCTGGGCTCTCCTTCAAAGGCAGGGCCTCCTCGGAGGGGTCTGAGCCACCAAAACCAGGGGAAACCGCCCCAACATCTGAACGTGGGAGCAGGCTCCAGCCTCCCGCGGCCTCCAGCCAGCACCGAATCATGGTCCGGGGTGGAAAGTGCCGGCAGGTGGCACCAGCCGCCAGCGCTGCTCTGCCTGAGCCAGCCGCAGCAGCATCCAGCTCCTGCCTGCATCCCGCACAGCATCCTGCATTGCATCCTGCCCCCAGCCCCTGCCTGCATCCCGCACAGCATCCTGCATTGCATCCTGCCCCCAGCCCCTGCCTGCATCTGCACCGCAACCTGCACCCAGCCACTGCCTGCATCTGCACTGCAACCTGCACCCAGCCACTGCCTGCATCTGCACTGCAACCTGCACCCAGCCCCTGCCTGCATCTGCGTCGCATCCTGCCCCCAGCCCCTGCCTGCATCTACACAGCATCCTACTGCTCTGCTGCACAGGGCTCCAACCCCAAGGGCATCCTGCAGGGACCAACCCATCTCTGGGCCAAGGCAAGGAATTCCTAACTTGGAAGAAGTGATAGAAAACTCAGCATTCTCATCCAGTAAGAGCATTTGGCAAAGCAGCTGACTACGTCCCGAGTCAGTAATAGGCTCCCAAAGCAGTTTACAGGCACTAAGTCTGATCACTCCTCCCGGGAAGCCCAAAGCCAGTGCAGCCACTTTCAGAGAAGGAAGCCAGACATCCATGATCTGTGCTGGCACAAGGGAAGCCTGCAGCAGAACCAGTTCCTTTCTGTTACACTCTTTAATTATAAACTCTTTCTCCTTTTTGACTGCTATCCATTCTGGGATCTCTCTGATTCACTCACCAAAACATCTCTGACCCCTTTGATTACAGGCAGAGGGGCAAACCCACCACTTGCAGCCAGAATGAGGGGAAAATGAGTTTACAGCCAAGAGAACCAATGCTATGAGCTGTGTAAAGCATTCAAAAAGCTCACCCCAGCTAGAGGTAACCATGGAAAACCAGAGGTTGCTCTCACCTCTTGTAGCTGGGATTCTTTCTTCTTAGAAGACAAGTTTAAGTGCTTTTCTAGGACACCGCAATACTTCTCGGTCTCCTTGTCGTATTTCTTTTTGGCATCCTGCAAAACAGAACAAGAAGAGTGACGGTGAACACAACACTGGAGAGCCGTGAGGATCCACAGCAACCCCACAGCATCGGTTAGCATGAAACCCACCTCTGACACCTGCTAACAACCAGCTCCTTTCTGACTGAGCCCTCTGTGTCCTCCTTTCTAGCTGTGTGAACCGGGACAGCCTGGTCGTGCAGGGCTGCCCCCGGAGCCAGCACAGCGCTGCCATGCGAACACGGCCCCGCGGGCTGGCATGTGCTTCTTGCAGGCAGCAGCAGGTTGTTATAACAACAGGAGAGCCGCAGACACAGGGTTTAATTCCAGAACAAAGGCAGGAAAGGAAGGGGGGGGCCGGTCTGTCTCACAGCCACCCCGGTGCCTCCCGGGCTCACCCATCCTGCCAGAAGCCACCCAAATCCCTGTGCAGCTGCCCAGTGACACCCTGGGGTGGGGAGCACAGAGCAGGGGGCTCAGGTGACTGGAACCCCGCTAAGAAAATGCTAATTCCTGCTTGGAGTAAGGAGAATCACTTGACTTTGACTGGCGAGCGATTCCTGGCCCTTGGCATGTGGGTGAACTGAACACTGAGGCACGTTCCAAGGAGCTGGACCATTGCCGTGTCCATCCTGCAGCAGCGAACCATCTCCTACAGTGCTTGTGCCCAGCACCCCTGCAGTGCACCAGGGCCTGGGCACCCCCCTGGCCATCACGAGCAGCCCTGGGCGCTGTCCCAGGGCAGGCAGCAGCCCGGTGCAGCAGCAGCAGCTCACCTTGGCAGCCCCGATCTGCTCCTTGCGGAACTTCTCCAGCGGCGTGATCAGCACCTCGCTGGCGTTCTCGATCTGCGGGCACAGACAGGCACAGCTCAGCCACCAGCACTGCCCAGCCCCGCATGGCTCCACAGCCTGCCCCACGCAAACCCTGCTGCAGCCCCGCTGAGGGAGGCAGAGGAGCTCGTACCAAACCCGCTCCTCACCCCAGCACTGACCATTATCCTTCACCCAGACACTGATGCTCTTCAAGTGTTCCCCCACCAAGATCACCCTTCCCTCCCTCTGCTCTCCCCTCCAGGCTCACGGGCACAGTGCTCCGGTGCCACCACCCGCTCCATGCCCGTACCATGCGCATCCGCTCGTCCTCCAGGTTCCGCAGCACCGTGGCAAACTCCTGCAGAGACTTGGCTGGAAGGGAGACACCAGCACGGTCAGTGTTCAACGTTTTACTTTAAAGAAAGAGACTGAGCATGGGGGTCTGTGTTTTGAAGGGCTGGTTGGTTGGTTGAGGGGCTTCATCGCCTTCGCTCTCCCCCTAAAAAGGCTTCCTACAGAAGCAGCTTGTCAGGAAGCATCCCCAGCACCGTGTTCCCATGCACCCTGTGTTCCATCTTCACCTTAAACCTGCTCTACCCAACAGCCAGTCACCAAAAAGCCCTATGGCTCAGCACTGACCTCAGTGTGCTCAGCACACAAGGGGCAGCTCGCCAGTGTGTGCATCGCAGCAGCGGGCTTGGGTGATAAAGCTATTTTTGCTGAGAGACTGGGCACAAATAAATAAGCAACGTTAAATCAGGGCTAAAGCTCATTTGCTCTCCAGGCTCCAGATGATGTGCACAGTAAGCTCTGAAAGTTCAGCTGAGGCAGAAGCAGGATAACATGGAGCCAAGCAGCTGAAGCTGCCACCCTGAACCATGAGAAGCTCTATGGTGGAGCCAGGCTCTGTGCTGCTGGCTCCTGATGGGTCCTGTGCTGCTGCAGCCACCAGTGAGGCTGCTGCTCCTCTCCTTCAGATCACAGCCTTTCACAGTGCATTTAGCCACAATCACATCCCCAGATCCCTGCTCTCCAGTGCAAAAGGGAAGGATAATCTAGATGAATTCAGACACAAGATCTTCTTGCTCTCCTATTTAGCAGGGATAGATTTAGGCCAAGAAGCAACAACTGATTTCCTTAGGAAGGTTTTGCTGATGTTGAATCAGGAGAAATACAGATTCCCAGACTGGTCTGGGTTGAAGAGACCTTAAAGCTGATTCAGTTCCAACCCCCTGCCATGGGCAGTGACACCTTCCATTGGTTTTTCCCCATGCCCTGCTCAGCTCAGGGGTCTGGAGCCTCAGTGCTCCCATGGCACCAGCCCCAGCACTCACCTATGCAGATCTCATCGTCCGTCTCAGCATCACCAATGCAGCGGAACTTAAATTCGTTGAGGGAGTCAGCAAACTTGCGCTTGGCTGCAGACAGGTCTGCAGGAGAGGAAACATGTTAGGAAAGCAAAGAGCCACCAACAGCATGATGCAGGCAGGCAGTAATCCCAGCCATGAGTCCCCATGGAGGCACACATCACCAGCCAAGCCCGGAGAGCACTGCTCTTCTCCTGCAGCCACCCCAGTGTCAGGGCTCTGTAGGGTCCTACCACAGGAGATGAAACCTCAGAGCACCATGAGAACCATGCAGGAGCTCAAGCCCAGTGCCATGGGGCAGTGGCAGTGATGCCCATGCTCCCAGCCCTGCTGAAGGCAGTCCCCACGCACAAGTGCTAATGCTGAGGTTTATTGCTTTCCAAGCTGCAGATTCCCTCCGAGATCTGAAGCCTATTAAGTTCTTACTTGCAGTGACCTGAGCGGATCCAGGATTGGCTTCTCAGGCTGACCCCATACCCCTGCACATGCAGCCACACGATCCTGAGCACTGCAAAGCCACAGGTATGGAGTGGAACATGAACTTGAGCAACACGAGGGACTGCAGTAGAAGTGCAGTGCTCATCCCCCTGGGCATTTCTTCACCCAAAGTCAAAAAACTCAGCGCTTCTTTTTCCTTTCCCAAGCACAGGTAGAAAACACACACGGGAACACAAAGCCCGTTTCCTCCTCTTGGACACCAACAGCCAACAGCAAAAGAATTCAAGGGGGTTTGCTTTTCCCATGGGATAAGCTTTCTCCAAGCTTTAAAGCTGTTCTCAGAGTGTCTCTGCTTAAAGCTCTGGGGCTAATCCTGCCCACAGTTCAGTCCTTCACACCACTGCTTCCTAAGGCAGCAGGAAACCACCCAGCAAACCAGGCAGGGAGAGGGAAAGCACTGGGAGACTTCCCAGTGGAGAAGCACAGCAGAGGCTTCTCGACGGGGCCATGGCCATGGGGACCCATGCACAGAGCACTTTCACAGCCTCCACCTGCACCGACAGGAGCAGACCCTGTGGGGTTTGGGGCAGCTTCCAGGATGCTCCTCTAGTGTTTAGAAGAGGGACTCACAGGACAGGTAGGGTTTGCTCCGGCACCGATGGTGTAAAGCTGGCAAAGGGCACCAGAGGCACCAGGACAGCCCCTAGCAGGTCTCGGGTACACCAGGACACAAGGAGAAGGGTCCAGCTGACAGCACCCATGGGCAGAGTCCCCACTCTCCTGTGCTGTTGCTGCTGCAGCAGAGCAGCCCCTTCCTTTGATGGGGCAGCCGGAGGGCTCGGGGACCTTAACTCGGTCCCCAGAGCCAGCAGCCTCCTGCTCCTCCGCAGCAATAACAAGGATGACGTTAATGACTTAAGGAGCTATTTCCTCTCCTCCAGCTCCGTGCTGACCATCAGCCACAGCCACGCTCTCCCCACCGCACACTGCGGACCCAGCAATACCCTGCCCATGTCATGTGCAGCCAGGGCTGGGCTTCCTTGACGAGAGCCAGGAGGAGGCTGGGGAGCCACAGGGAGCAGGCACAGGGATGAAGCTGAGAAGCCTTTGGAGGTGGCAGCACCCAACAGCCATGGCCCATGGTGCTTATAAATAGGCAAGGGAGAGGCAGGCGGAGAAGGAGATAACTCCTGGTGCAACAACGATAAGGGAGCATCGCTTCCAGTCACTGCCTGTTTGAGTGGAGCTAATATTCTACAAGGCTTTTCATAAAAAAAGGAGTTATTAGAGACTGTGTGACAGGTTCAGTTTTTTAGCTGAACAGTTGTTTATGCTTTTCCTGTGATTTCCATGGGAAGTGTATGGCTCTCTATTTCATTCATCTTTGAAGAGGAAACTGAATTACCTTAGTGTCAAATAGCTCAACTATTTAATTTTTTTTTTTTTTTTTTTCATCTTTATTTTTATTGCCATTAACATGGTTACATATGGGTAACCGTATGGCAGGATACAAGTATCAGATGGCTGGCCAGAAGTCTGACATCTGCAGAAATTCATTTATTTCCAAATGGGAAACTGAATCTTTAGCACATGAGTAATTATGGAATACATGGAAATCAGTTGGAGAAATAACCCAGTGCTCCTCTCCACTACACAGCACCCCAAACTCACACAGATATTTTGAGAGGTGATGAGTCACTCAGCCTAAGCAAGAGGACTAGGAGCTTGCTGCACAGAAATTTCTGGGTCGATGAAAAAAAAAGAGTATTAGAAACATATTACAGTAGAATTGACTTCTTGGTGTCACTTCAGTGTCACAGAGTCATAATCATAAACAGTAGCCTCAAGAGGCCCCAGCCCAATAATAAAGACATTGTTATAATAAACACAGCACAGATGCTCAGAGCTGCTTACAATACGTGCAGTGGTATGTCCTCTAGTCAAAAGTTTTGCTGCTGCAGGATTGATTTTTTGCAATATCTCGTGCTTATTTGCAGTATCCCAAGGGATGGCTTTTTTCTCCTTTTCCTCCATTGTAAGTTTTCTTTCTAATATTTGTCCTACATTTCTCTATTTTTAGCAACACAATGACAGCAAGAAAAAGTCTTCATTACCTTTAGTCAGACTTCCATCTCTGTAATTCCTCTTCAGTAAATGTTCCCTCTTCATTTTTCATCCAAAGAGTAAGAAATGCTTAGCTCTTTTAATCATGCAATAAACTTTCATCACTCAGTTTGTCTTTGCTGCAGGGATGAATCTTGTTTTCTCTTTAGTAGCAGCTTCAGCACTAGCAATAAACCCAAAGGAATGGAGAGAGTAGAAAACCCTGCATGGATCCCAGAGCAAAACCAGCTTTGAATGGACAAAGATGAGGTACAGGGAGGTGCATGAGAGATTTGCTTTGCCAGAGTGAACATTTCTCACTACTTTCCCTGCAACATCTCCAGTTCCCTGCAGATGTGATTCTCTGGAGACCAGCATAGTGGAGAGGATTTTGTACTGGCATATTTTTGGTTGCTCTTCCCTGTATTCATCTCACTTTTCTAACCATTTGAGCCATACAGGAAGTCTGGTTTGCTATAATATTCCTGGATCTGAAGAGGAGTTCTGACTGAAAGTTGTCCCCAGAATGCTCATGAAGCCAAGACTGACTTGATGTTTGCAGACTCCTGATGTTTCTAAGAACTACATTCTTCCTAGTCACACTTTATGGATGAAATTTTAATATTTTCTGAGAGTTACAGTGCTGTCTACCTTGAATAATATTTGTGAAACTGTCCTAATATGTAAGTTCTGCTGTGCTTAAGGTGTCTCAGCTATTCACCCTTTGAGATGTCAGGATGGAGGCCATCAGGTCTCTCCCAGGCCTGTCACACCAGAGAGCTAGCTGTCCTGGATACTTGGAAGTGCTGGGTTGTTTTACCTAGGGCAGTTTTCACTGTAGATCTGTGGGTCCTGGCTGTACTGAAGCCCCAGCCCAGAGACAGTATTTACACTGCATGGCCGAAACGAGGGCTCAAGATTAATTGTAACAGGGAAATGTTCTTAGAAAGTTTTACTTTCAACAACAACAACAACAAAAAAAAAATTCCAGAAGAAAATATGTTTACAGAACTTTTTCAATGTGCTGAGAGTTATCTAGAAAAGTGCATATGCAGCTTTCTCTGTTGTACAGTAGTGTGCACTTTTTTGCATATTAGTGTTGCACTGGAAAGGGTGAAAATCTAAATAATTTGAGAGACCTGGCTCAAGCTTCATCTTGCAATCTGTCAGTTCCTGGCACGAAGATGAGCTTGAACATCTCTGTTTTATGATCAACTACTGCGGGAAAGGGCTCATAATAGAAACACCACTTTAAAGTACTATTATTCATTATAATGATGTTCTTCTATAATGACAACATCAGTCTGATCAAGCTCAGTGTCAGATGGATCTATAAGATGTTGGATTGGATGCATAAATTATTTCAGTCCAATCAAATTCTCTTTCTGCTACAGTAATTGGAAAAAAAAAAAAAAACATGAGGGGTTTTTGGTTTATTAGATGAGTCTTTGGAGTTTTTCATTTTACTATCTGAATTTGATCCAGCTGAAGACAAGAGTTGAAATGTTGCTATTTCTGCCTGTGCCAGATTGCCATTTTCTGCAGCAATGAAGTAGTGCAAAGGCAGAGAATTCACGCAGCAAGGGACATTCAGTGGTGTGCAGAAATAGGCTGCAATGATAAAGTTGAAAGAAGGGGGCTTTACATGTGGAAAAGATCATGATGGATCAGAAGCTGAACTTTTTGGCTTGGCAATGTGATATCTTTCCAAAGCCGACAAAGGCAAATGTCACTAAGAGCAAATTAACAGGAATATTTAATGCAATATATAAAAGACAATTATTCGTCTGCTCAGCACTGATCAGTTGTCTGCTGGAGTACACTAGTGTGCTAAAACACCACATTTAAAAAGTTATGCAAAGGAACTGAAAAAAGCCTAAAGAATAGCAAACACTGTAAGACATTTAAAATGTGACCTATAAGGAAAAGTCAAATTAACTGGGCTTGTTTAATTCATAAGTGGCAGGACATGTTTATTATTTTCTAATGTATAAAAGACTGGTCAGCTAATTGTGTCAGCTAATGGGAAAAAACACAAAAAAAAGAAAAAGGATAAATGCAGTATTGCAAATATGATTTACGTTTTAGTAAAAACTGCATCTA
>JAVHNF010056208.1:0-11429 GCA_034783455.1 Micropsitta finschii
AGAATAAAGTATTTTGTCTACAAACCAATGCCAAATCTTTTAAAATCTCTTCATAATTTTGTAGAATCAAGTTACTGGGCAAGGTGTGCAGTCCAATCTAGTCAGATGGATTTTAGATTGCCAACCATCAGGTTGATGATTGATGCAGTTGTAGATACCTGTGTAGCTGTGTGAAGAATAAAGTATTTTGTCTACAAACCAATGCCAAATCTTTTAAAATCTCTTCATAATTTTGTAGAATCAAGTTACTGAAGGATGGAGGACTAAGAATAGCCAATGTGACCAAAGTTGATGCTGGAAGCTACCTGTGCCTGGCAACAAACCAGTTTGGAACAGCCAGTGGCTCAACAAACTTAATAGTTACTGGTAGGTGAGCTGGAACGAAGAGTCATCTGTGAGGTGATGTAAACTGAACTGCAAACTCTGCAGCAGAATTGTGTGTGCAGAGTCTGTGTTTCCTTATTGGAAAAATAATACTAAATGTGGTGGAAAGACTGAGAAATTGTGAATTTAACAATATAAAAAGATAAGAAGATCTTTGTTAGAAATCTTTTATTAGTTGAGAGGAAGGAGACTGAGGGATTTTCCTTGAAAAGGTATGTCTCGGATGTGAGGGAGTTCTGAAGACTTTTCCTCCTTTCTTTCCCTTATCCAAGTACTAAATAGTGCAATTGTGCTTTTTAAGTTTGGGGGATTTTTAATTTGTTGGGAAAAAGAAATATGGGAATAAAAAAAATATTTGAGGTAATTCTGTATTGCAGTCCAAGATCTGTTTAGGCCAAAGGAACTGTACGCTGTTTGCTTATGGAAAAAGATGTGGTAGAAACTACAGCTGCAAGGAGCACTCAGGGACTCCATTAGCAGTAAAATAGAAAGTCTTTCAAAAGCAATTTGTATACATAATTTTCAAAGGGGTTCTTGTCCCTTCTTGTAAATCATCAATTTCTTGCTGCTGTCTGAGACACTGGACTGAAAGGACCAGTAGACTGTGAAGTTGATCTGAAGAATTTTTTTTCTCATTATCTTCTTTTTAAAGACTGGAGTATCTGAAAGATTTTCCAGACTCAGAATGATCTAATATCCTGCTGCATTACATATCCTATTTATCTCATAGATCCAAACGGAGTTATTTTGTTCAGTGAATTAACAGCTTCACATTTTCAGACTGTGCTCCTAAATGATTCATGTCCCATTTTATACAAATAATAGAATTATGTACAAAGGAGCTCTAGAATTAAATTGTATTTACAGTATTTACAGTCCTTGACATTATTCTTCATTAATGTGATTCTGGAATAAAAAGCAGCTTTTCTTAATGTTCTATGCAATATGTAGACCCAGATATCTAATGTGTTGTACCCTATCTGGGTTTCCTCTAGTTTCCAGATTTTATTAGCTCCTTCTCTTGCTCCCACTTCTTAACCTTCCCAGTGGCTGCTGCTACAGCTTCCTGCCCCAGAATGTTGGTGTTACTGCTGAGAACCACACACGCTCTTGAATAGCAGTTTCATTGCTGTGGGTTACAGTGCATTTAGCTTTGTAAAGTATATTGGCCTGTACATAGCAGGTCAAAATTTGCCTTTTCAATGTCAAGTAGCTCCTGCTGGTAAATGTGCAAGAACGTAATGCTACAACAAGAGGGGTCAGGCAGCAGCATTTATATCCCAGCTGCATAGTTTGAAGTGACTGTCATTAATCAGATTTGAAGGACTTAGTAGGATATTAGTAGCAATCAAAGCTCAGCAGTACAGGAATCCAGTAACTGATATTTTTGCTCTCAACAGAGCCAACAAGGATTATTTTGGCACCTTCCAACATGGATGTCACTGTCGGAGAAAGCGTTGTCTTGCCTTGCCAGGTTCAGCATGATCCTATACTAGACATCAGCTTCACCTGGTATTTCAATGGAACGCTCACTGATTTCAAGAAGGACGCTTCCCATTTTGAGAAGGTTGGAGGGGTGAGTCGCAAACACCTTCTCTTCATTTGCCTTATGGATGTATTCAGCATAGCAAGGCTTGATTCTTTTGTTTTTTCAACACAGTAGAAATAGGATGTTTCTCCTCTTTTGGGCCTGTAGAATTTTCTTCTGTGTTGGAGAGAAATCATTCACTGAGCTAGCTTGCTGCCCATAACCCACTGTTCAGAAACCTGGTATTAATAGACCTGATGTGTTACAAGTTCCTACCTCTGTTTCTGCATCTGACCTCACATGATTTTACCTAACATCACATAAAACATAGCACTGAGAAATTAAGGCACTTGACACAGACATTGTGACTTCAGACTAAACCTGAACAAAACCGTCCCATCTTTCCTTATTTTTCCTGCACTTGCATCACTGTTGTATCTCGCAGTATTCTGCCTGAGCCCTCCCCAGGTGAGAAGCCATATATCTCATTAAATATTTCCGGTGCAGAGATGCTGTGCCAGGTAGGGTGACATTAATGGTTTTTAGAATTTAGCCTTCTAATCAAAACACGCAAAGATGAAAAGTAAACCATTAGGACTGATGAAGGATGTATCAAGAGAATGAAATTAATTACAACAAAAGATCTTGCACAGCAAAAGCCATGGCCAAGTGAAAAGAAAACAAGCATGAAACTGGCCATTATAAGCCTTCATAAAGCTTCCTTTCACATATTCTTGCAAGACCTCTCCTACTATAGAGGAATAGCAGTGGGTTAGGCACTACTGCCATTGAAACTGACATTTCAGCACCTAACTCTTTTTGCCTGTAAAACCTGGAAAGATTTAGCATTTAATCAGCAAGTACCAAAAGCACAGAGTGTTCTGCAGTTTGCAGTTGATTATATAGAAGTGCATGTGGAGATGATGAGATTTCCTTGTAGGAGCCATGAGATATTCATATATCATGTACATTCTCACAGAAATGTTTTGGGAATTAGGAACTGACCATCTGTCATGTTGTAATGGGAATGCTCTGATTTCATAGCCCGTTACCTCCCAGTATTGCTACATGGGCTTTATTTATTTAGTAATATTTACCCCCAGCTGTACTCTGTGTACACAAATAGTAATATTAGATAGGGAAGGTTAAAAACGTACCAAAACCTGGCTGTGACAGTTCCACTGGCTCAATTGAGGCTTCAAAAGCTGATTGGAAAATGCAGTGCTTTTTCTCACTACAAGTTCCATCTTTTTCCTAAACCCAAACACAGACATAATTCCAAATCAAAGTCTTGTTTAGGTGTGGGGTTTCTTTTTCCACATTTCACACACCACTCCCCCCCAGATCCTCAGCGAGTGCTGAATTAAAATCCAGGGTGAGTACTGCCTGACTCAGAACTTTGAATCTAGAACATGTTACTTGGAAGTTTGTCATAAGGGACATACGGAAATGGAATATAGACGTTATAGGGGTTTTGTAATACTCTTATTTGTGTAAAGAGGGATTGAAGCTTGTTAGTAGAAAACTTCACAGGTTACCAAGAGAGCCACAAAATCATTTTATGGGCTTTGTATCACATTGGGGGTCAGTGGAATAATTTCATCTGGAGTTATATGTGGGTCATGGTAAGTAAATAAGTATGAGTATATTCTAACCCTTCCAATAATTGCTGTGTGTATTTGTTAAGTAAGAATCTCTCTGCGAAAGTAACTTCAGCTTTTTTGGTTGTAAACATGGCTAAAGGAAAATAGTTTTTCAGTGGATAGATTTCTATGTAGTGATGTCTTGGAAGTCCCTGTCACGCATGCCTGAGGTCTCTGACATGTACTAGTTAGCAAGAAAGTTATGGGACCACCACCTGGTCTTCCAGATGGTCAGAAAAATACAGGATGTAACAGTGTCTTACTGCACTTTTTCTGGGTTGTTGCTTGTTTTGTTAGGCACGTGATTTACACACAGCGTGTGGCAAGCCAAGCAGATGCCAAATTTTGAACAGACTGCCTCTAAACTGTTTCAGGTTATCACCTGCACACAGAGCCCAGCAATGGCTGAGGTGGTTACGCAGTCAGGAGGAGCAAAAGCAATTTCAGCAGCTGTTCATACTGCGTGGGCTTCTCTGTATTTGTATTCTGTGTAGTGTGGAGAAAGGAAGGTGATCTTACTGTCACCTGGGCACGTCCATGCTGACAGAGATTCAGTCTGGTTAGGCAGGAGTGCAGATATCTGCAGATGGTCTGCAAAGCCATGGGAAGTGAGGGCACTGGATACACTGGAGCTTTTTGCTGCTGCAGGTCTCTGTGTTTTCCCCAGTACTTTGGGATTCTTCCCCAAAATATCCACAAATAATTTAAATGCAGTGATAATATTTTGGTGGGGTTTTATTTCCAGTAAAATTATTCTATTTGACAGTCACCTTTGTCAAGATGTTTTAGATTTGGTTTCCTAAAGTAAGTTTGTGTGGAACATGATTTGCTTGTGAGTATGCATTGCTGCTGTTGGTCATTGCCTGAATATCCACTTCCAATCTCGTTAGATGGATTTTAGATTGCCTTCAACCCAACTTCTAATGTGTTGTACACAATCACTGCTCAATTGTCCTGCAAATGCTTACATCTGTGCTTTCACAGACCAGCCATTGTGTTTATACACACACGGAAAGGGATCAGGCAGAATTGTTTTCAGCTTGTGCTGAACAGAGTGAGGCATTGTACTGCTGAAATAATGGGTGTTAAACAAAGAAAAATAATCAAATGGTTGGAAAGGTGGTTATTTTTCTCCCAAGACTAAAATAAACTCCAGATTCGTGTCTTCCCCTTTCTCCCAAACTATTCCGCACCCCAGAATCTGTCATGTGGCTGGAGCTGCTTAAAATACCCACAAACCATGGTTCTGTCCTCAGGTGAAATGCTGCTGCTCCAGAAAAGGAAAAAAAAAAAACAAACAAAAAAACCAAAACAAAAAAAGAACCAAACTTTTTAACATTCAGATCTGAGATTCCTCTGAAAGGAAACAAATAGTATACAGTGGCCTTAACATGATACGAAGTTACAGTTATCACTCGAGTTTTATGGATGTTTCCCTTGATTCAGATGATCAAACATATGCCATGATATGAGTAAGTCAATGGGAAAAAATGACCAAAGATTAAATATTCCATGAACAACAAAGAAGAGAACTTTAGATTTATAAAATGGGGAATTTAGCCTAAAACGTACAACCTGTAAATGAAGATGTGCTTGCAAACAGCCTGTGGGAATGGACTGAATTCAGCTTTGCCGTTTACACATTTGAACCCCTTAAAAATCTGTGATAACCAGACATGCAAATTCTGTCTAGAAGTAAAAACTGGTTAATGGTCACAGAAACCAGGTTTTTCTCTTTCTTAGGGGTTTGAGGGAAATGGTTGGTCCCAGGACACTGACTTTCTTCATGGTTCCTAATAGCAGTGAGGAGGTGCATTCCCCGTATGAGCTAACCATGATGTAGCTTGCTTCTCGCCTACAAGAGGAATGCTATGTCATATTTATAAGGAAAATGCTTACAGACAGCTACCATGGAGCAGCTGATAATAACCTGCTATCCTGCAGGCTGTCTGCCAGTGCAATTTTTGAGCAACTTTATCTTCCACATTTTTGGTTGATTTCTTTTCTATTTACAAACACAATGTTAATATTAAATTACAAGGCAGTACATTTACGTTAATCAGAACTGTGATTTTCAACAGAGTGCATCGGGAGATTTAATGATTAGAAACATCCAGCTGAAACATAGTGGAAAATATGTTTGTATGGTGAAGACAGAAGTGGATAGCGTAGCATCTGCAGCGGACCTTATCGTACGAGGTAAATTTCAGCTTCAGTTACCATGAATCATATTTTCTAACTTTTTTATACTGTAGATTACAGAAACAACTGATGCAGATTGCAAACCCAATTCATGAATTACTGATGAATGACTGTGAATTATGTCATTCTCCCTTGCAGTTAGGGAGAATTGTAGCTCGGTTTTTAATTGGAAGCCTAATTTTTCCCAGAGAAACTAAGAGCTGGAGGATATAATTTTGACTGCACATCTTTCCTCACTGACAGTCCTGCAGATCACTGACAGGAAGGAACTCTGTATTGGCAGCTGTGAGCAAGTTGTGAGTTGTTGCTTCTGCAGACTGAACCATTGGGGTTGGTGACTGCAGAATCCTGCCCAGAACTGGGCAGTAGGCGTCAAGAGCCTTGGAGAGGCTTTGTGCTAGGGACCCGCTGTAGTTTGAAGCATATAATGCAGACTTATCCCTTGTCATTGGGAGCTGGAATGCTCACAGTTAAGCCAGAACTGTAGATTTCTTTGCGGATGATACAGCTGCATTGCAAGAGAAAAGCTTTGGACTATGAAAAGGCACATTATATGATTGACACTTAGTATATTTTAAAATATGCCAGATATTTTTAATTGCTGATGTGCTGTTAGTTATTTCAGTCTTTGCTGGAGACAATTTTTGCCAGGATGCCCAGAAGTGGGATTTTCCAGAAGGCAATAGAAAGCTTGCCTGACAGAATTGCTGCTCAGGGTGCTGATCAGATGTTGTGCTGTAAAATTGCTCCAGTGTATTGTACAGTAAAGCAGCTGCAGATAAGAAATTGGCGGACTGCAGGGATGTATTAGTAGATTAAAGGGAACAGAGAGGGATCATGCTGAACAAAGGTTCTTGTAAAAAACAAAACTCTGGTGCCTGTGCCGCAGTTCAGAGTATTTCAGAATTAGATTATCAGAGTTAAGTTTAGTGAATGTAAAACAATAACTACAAGTGTTCTTGTTTCAAACTGAATTGTTTTCTTCCTCCCACGGCGCTGATAAAATGGCAACCCATACTGCTCTGTTAGTGATTTCTAGGGTACTGGCTTTACAACAGACCATGTGTTTTTCAATCTGATTCTAGGCTTACCTGGGCCCCCTGAACACGTGACAGTGGACGAAATAACGGATACCACAGCTCAGATCTCCTGGCAGGAAGGCACAGATAATCACAGCCCAGTAACCACTTACACCATACAAGCAAGGACGCCCTTTTCAGTTGGCTGGCAGCGAGTTACAACAGGTAAAACACAGTCCTTGTCACAGGCTCTGTTGCGATGTTTTTGACCAAGGACACTATATGCTTAGTTTCCTTTTTTTTCTTTCTTTTTGTTTTTAATAGTCCCAGATGTGATCGATGGGAAAACATTCACAACCACAGTAGTGGATTTAAATCCTTGGGTTGAATATGAATTTCGTGTAGTTGCCAGTAACAAAATAGGAGGTGGAGAACCTAGTTTACCCTCAGAAAAAGTAAGAACTGAAGAGGCAGGTTAGTGGGTTCTTTTATTTGCTTTTTAATTCAAGAATCTCGAATGTTAACAAAATAAAGCATTCATATCCTTGGCTCTTTGCAAACAAGCTTGGAAATGACATTGAATGTAAAAGCCTGTAACTAGTTTGTTCATGATTTTCCATTTAGCTGTGGGACAGTTAGTGTTGCATTACTGAACATCACAGAAGGATAACATCTAAATACATTTAAACTGGATTTAGTATGCCAAAGCCTGTCAGTTCAGGCAGAGCTGCAGAGTCTGAGGGTATAAATAGATGGAAAGAGGTTAATTTTATTAGGGTTTTTTCATTCCTAGTGTTTGATCAGTGTACACCTTCCCTGTAATAAGCAGGTGGCTCAGAACACATCAATTAAACCCCAGGAGTTTACTTGGAATAAGGCCATTGTCCAATACCTCTGCATAAGTTAACTCTATAATAAAAAATGAAGCAGGCCTACAGTTTCCAGAAGTTCATAAGCATTAGTGGAATAGTCTGTGAGCTAGTGAGGTTCTTCGAGTGCTCAGTAAAGCACTGGCCTCCCTGGTGGTGGAGAGCAGCAAGGGGAATGCAGGACAGGGCTGGGGTGTTCCAGGACTGCCCATCCTGCCAACATTTGCAGAAGCAATACAAGTACTGCCAGGTTAGCTTTATATGATATCATGTCATGTCTTGTACCTACATTGTGTAGACAGCTCTATGTTTCCTTTCCACAGTTCCTGAAATTCCCCCCTCGGAAGTCAGTGGGGGAGGAGGCAGCAGGTCTGAACTGGTCATAACATGGGATGTAAGTTTCCTGGCAAGCAAGTTCCTTCAGAGAGTAATTGTTTTCATTTGAACTCTTAAAAGATGCATTTCCCTGGCTCCAGCAGCTTCCCAGCTAGGATGTATATGTGCTCAGTAACATCCTGTACTGTGAGCTATGTGTGTTTGCCTTCCCTCTCTTGTGTTAGTGTGAGAGGTGTCAATCAGTAGGGAATTCAGCTAGTTTGAGATGGTTTCTGTTCTGTTAATGCTAAAAGGGGGCAGGAGAGTGGGGAAGAAGAAGAGGTATTGCTCAAAGGTTAAATTATGCTTTTGAGTGCCAATGTGCAGTTCTTGCTTTCCTACCATTAACTATGGATGTATGTGTTAGCCAATACAATCAGATAGTACTTTATCTTATGTATCTCAGTCTTAATGAGTTAAAAAAATGTTAAACATTCTGGTACTAACATTGACTGCTCTGTCTGGCTAGCTATCTAGTCTTTATCACATCAGAGGAAATTATAAGCCACTATATAGAGGATTCTGTAAGAGTTGGCTCAGTAATTATTCAATTTTTAAGAACTATGGATTGTGAAACTGAAAAAAACCCAAACTGTGTACTTACTGAAGAGTGTCTTAAACCAGGCTGCTTAGTGGAAAACAAGGAATATACCTGAAAGTCATTCTGTTACTGAAATGCAAACCTTAAACTAGGTTCAAAGGAACACATTTTGCTCTGCAGTATCAGAGCTAATTTGCTGATGGGCAAGATCCCAAATGCAGTACCAGAATCTTGTTACCATCGTGTATGTTTGTCTGTCATCACTTTCTTTTTGCCAAACATGTTCAGTGCTGGATGTTGTATCACAGATTTAATGTGCTCTGCTGCTTTTCTCACAGCCCATTCCTGAAGAGTTACAAAATGGAGAAGGATTTGGCTATGTTGTTGCCTTCCGCCCCTTTGGCACCACAACGTGGATACAGACTGTGGTCACCTCTCCTGACACACCAAGATACGTCTTTAGGAACGAAAGCATCATGCCTTTTTCGCCATACGAAGTCAAAGTTGGTGTCTATAACAATAAAGGAGAAGGACCATTTAGTTCAGTAACCACTGTCTTTTCAGCTGAAGAAGGTATGTGATTGTTATCACCAGATTATTTTCAGATATTTAATCTGAGATGTTTCATCAGAGAATCCAGCAACAGTTAATAGAAATGAGATCAGTTTGAATACACATATGTTTATTTCCACAGTCACCAGTGCTGCTGATCACCTCTCATTATTGATTTCTGAATACAGAGCCTAGCATAGCACCCTCCGGCGTATCTGCGACCAGTCTGTCATCCTCAGTCATTGAGGTTTCCTGGACGGCCATTCCTTGGAAGATGAGTAGTGGAAGGTTACTTGGCTATGAGGTAAGCTCATTTAGAACACACTCCTGTTTCTAAAAGAGCCAGAAAGGTCGCGCGGGCTGCAGAACAGCAGCACAAATTTACAATAGATAAACAGGTACCGTGCTTTCTTACTGTTCCACCTGTACCCAGAAGGAAGATACTTTCTTACAAGTATCTTTGAAACCAAAGACTACAGAATGAAATTGTGTTTTGCTTTCTGTGCCGATAGCCATCCGTCTAACAGTATTTTCAAACTGACATTCTTTCAGAATTACATTTACTTCCAAAGAAACTGTTTTGTCAGGTACAGGTTTCTGTTTCAAAACAGTTTTAACTTGTTTACTTTTTAAGATAAAGTAATGGTTTTCCTCCTGTCACTGTTTAATTCAAGCAGCATCTAACATACCAGTTTCCTTTTTCCTACCGTCACACTAAAAGAGCAGCAAATGTGAGAAGCAGATGGATAAGAATTTTTTACACAGTAAACATTTCTGAACTTTGAATGTATTTCTACCTTTTTCAGCTGAGAAAAAAAAATGCACTTAAGGGAGTCAAATAAATGCAGTGCTGTGGCTGAATGGTCCATTTGAGGCAAGATTTTACATGGGTTTGGTTTATATCTACTAGGTTAGGTACTGGAATAATGGTGAAAAAGAAGAATCTTCAAACAGAGTAAAAGCTGCAGGGAATGAGACATCAGTAAGAATAACAGGTTTGAAGAGCAACTTAGTGTACTACACAGCTGTCCGTGCTTACAACAGTGCTGGAGCAGGTCCCTTCAGTGCCACAGTAAATGCTACCACAAAAAAGACACGTAAGTATCTTGAATTTCAAGTGCAGAGAGACATATAGGTGTGTTAGCACTTGCTGGGAAATGAAAAATAATATGAATCACAATATGTGTAAATTACCTAAATTTTCATATAGACTAGAGGAGGTAGTTACAAAACTGAATTGAGCGCAGGTCTTCTATTTTCTACCCTCTGTGACTTAAACAGGATGAGTAAGTAAAACTCAACAGTGCCAGTTGAGCTGGGAGCTGAAGTAAGATCCAGAATTTCTGCATTGACCCTTTATTGTTCTTGTAGTGACTAAAAGAATTTTAAAAGAAAAATTTATGTTATATGGAAGGCAGAAAAAACAGAGACTTCCTGAATTTTTCAGGGTTTTGTAACATATTTGTAAGCTCTCTAGTGCATGGCCTTTGAAATGCAGTCCTTCATGTCCATTGTTTCACCTTGAAGCATCACAACTTTACTATTCTTAAGGAGAAATTCAGCTAAAGAACAGATTGTCAAAGGCTACACTAATTTTTCTACAAATGGAAATATTTTCAGTATGCTGCTGTATTGTTAATACAGCTCAGAATCAGGGTCATCTGAATACATCATTGAAGTATTTGTCAGGCTCACAAGAACCTACAATTGAAAGGTCAAATTCCTTGGAATAGTCATTAAAATCTTTCTACCAAAGTAGTTGTTAGAGCGTCAGTATTATGAAATAAGCTATTTGATCAGATATTATTATATGCAAAACCAAGTATCATTCTGTCACAAAGGACTAAATGAACTCAGATTATATTATCTAGTTTATATATATAAAATATATATATAGAGAGAGACATATCTAGGTATATATAGGTATCTAGATATCTATATTTGTATCTATATAAACTCATATCTACTATGTAGACATATCTGTATCTACTAGATACAGATCTATCTATATATATAGATATATAGATCTATATCTCTAGATATCTATATTTAGAGTTTATAAAGACATGTATATAAACATATCTATATTTATCAACTTTAGATAATGTAAATTAATCTGAGTTAGATCTAGAGTTCATATATAGAGAGAGATAGAGTTTAAATAAACTCTAGACAGATATATTTTATCTATGATAACATTATATATGTTTAAATATGATAACAAGTACTCTGTCACTAAGGACTATATGAACCCAGATTAATTTACATTAGCTGGAGTTTATATATACATTTTTATATCCATACATAAACTCTCTC
>JAVHNF010056209.1:0-10035 GCA_034783455.1 Micropsitta finschii
AATACCAACACTATAGTACTTCATTTCATTCAGATGAATCCCACCCTTGGAGAGTCTTAACCTTTGCAGCACATCTGGAGTAAGAGCTGAGCTGAGACCAGATCAGAATTGCAGTGCTACAAATGGTGGCTTTGATTTTACAACAGCCTCTTATGGCACCCCCTTATCTTCCTTTTAGCTCTTATGTTTTTTATAACTGGCAAGTGGGATACAGCTGTATACCAAAAAGTGGTATACAGTAACAAGCACTCTGCAGTGCTTTGCAGTCCTTAAATGATAGGATCAGTTCTTTCCTCATTGTGTCAGCTTTTACTATAGCAGAATCTAACAGGAAAAAAACATAATAAAAATGTTTGAGAGAAGTAGAAAGAGTACATATCTTAGGTTGTTTATAACTGTAAAATAATCGTGCATGGAGAATAAAATAACACTGTAGGGAGAAGTGCAAGTTCTATTAATGTGGTTGGGGAGCACCATTAATGTAAAGCTATGAATGGCTTCAGAATTGGTGACTCTGTATGTGCAACAATATGGTTTTATGATGGTGGGCGTACTGCAAATGATAATGGGTCCAGCAGTCACTCTTCCCTTGTGAAACTGGTTCACTTCTTCTTCTGAATAGAGAGGGGGGTGGGTTCATACATTGATACTGCAGCTCCAACTAAATTTTGTTTAGAAATTGCATTAATTTTCTTTTTTAGTTTTAAAGCCATTACTGCTTGTCTCATGTCTGCAGTGTATTTTTCTTATGTAGACTGTGCCTTCACAAACACAGAAATGGTTCTTTGCTGACTGAAGCAGGTCTGTCTAGTCAGTGCGTCATGCTCTCTGTTCAGTTCCAGCTGTGATTGCTGTTTCTATCAAAAACAAAACAAAAAAAGCTGCCTTGATAGTTTGGAGTTTGGATTGTTTAATTCTGGGAGCAGTGTATCAGAAAAATCAGCATAGGATGTTGTATGATAAGCAGTTACTATCATCGTGATATAGAATGTTTTCTCAGGAAGCGGCTGAAAAAGGTAAAAAGGAGAAAACAAAAGAAAACAGATCTCCAAACTTAATGGCTTGAAACTGACGCCAGAGTTTCACATGTAATTCCCTGGCTTCTCTGTGTATTCTGCAGTACAGTCCAGCAAAGATCACACAGCTATCATCACATACAATGTTCTGAAACTTACTGCAGAAAACATGACAAGTAGAATGAGGGGTTTATAATGGCCAAGAACTTGTCATTTGTGAATACAGTTACTGCTACATTTTCCCTGCCCCAGTCCTCAAATAAATAAGCTTGACTCTGGTGGTGCTTTCAAAGATACTCAAAATCAGAAGTTACTGGATGACCTCTTTCATGTTGTCTTATTCCCACACTAATTTTACATATAACTTTCACACACTTACGCAATAAAATTCTAAATTTGAAGACTGGCAGATATTATGACCCTTTTTGTGATTCATGTATTTGTTAACTAAAGGAAAAGATAAATATTTGTTCATATTCATGCTCTTTAAACTTCCAGCAGTGTAAACAGTCTGATTGAAAAGTGTAAGAAAATTAATGTAATTGGAGTTCATGTGAGAGATTAGTGAGCTGAAGTTCCCACTGATTTTTTAAATTATAAATAGAAGCTTGTGTCAGGGGGAAGATATATTTTGTTATTTATTAATTTTATCATGAGAAACCTTTTCTGTGTCTGAATTAGAAGTATCAGAAGGACTAGCTATTACACGTACATCTGACTATATGATACTATGCGATTAGAGAAGCAAATATAAAATGGCTTTCAAAATACTTCAAAAGTACTTGATTTTAAATTTCTTTGTAGAAGTGCACTTACAGACAATTTTTCTTCTGCTGACAGGTCACGGACTTTGGCTTTGCAAAAAGAGTAAAAGGAAGAACTTGGACGTTATGTGGGACTCCAGAATACCTGGCACCTGAAATAATTCTCAGCAAGGTACTTTGTCTTGTTATTTAGCCATGTACTTGACGCAGTTAGAACTTATCACCCAATTATGAAACTGAGCCAATTGCTCATACTTCCAAAAAATCAATTGCTGATACTTCCAAAAAATCAAATCTTGACTAGTCAACTCTTGATGATAATTACACAAAATGAAATTGTTGCTTTGTAAGTGTTTTTTTGTATTCTAAAGTGTACTCCACAGCAGAGATTTTCACACAACTGTACACAGCTTTCTACATATGTTTGCCATGTAACTTGTGAGGTAAAAAGGGATTTAAGGAATCTCTAATGAGGTGATTTAACTAGCATCCTTGTCTGAAACCAGATGTGAATGATTACATTCTGAAGTGTTAACAGACTAGAACAGGAGCTCCAGAGTTAACAAGAACCACATTGGGTGAGTCACTAGTCATTAAATAATTAGTTGCAGAGTGTTTCAGGTTTAAGGCACTTTACCATGAAGTCAAACATAGCAAACCACTGCTTTTACACATCAAGTACATGCAGTCCAACCTTACCATTGAGGAATTTGTCTCTTTACTTGCATTGAGTGTTAAAATAAAAGAAATCTTATTTATCATATAGGTGCTCAACTGTAGCCTTTCATGTTTTGTAAAGGTAAAAAGCAGTTCTATGAACTGTATATGATACAATCATAATGCATAATGTTAAATTGTGCTTTTAATATGCAGTTTAAATACCCTTTGCAGGTCCAAAAGTAAACAAAATATACTTTTCTTTCGGGGAGAAAATGTTTGTTATTTGCAGCTTTTTTGCCCCTATGTAGCTAAAGCAGCAGAATAAATTGCAGTATATGTACTACAAATTCTCCATAGTAGATTTTTGAGGAAAGCCCAAATCTTAGCCCTGAGCTTTGTAAAAGATCTCAGAGAACACATAAAATTCATGAGGCTGGTGGAGTTTTTTATTATAAATGAATGTATAGCAGCTAAACTTAAGCCCTAGTGGCTAGTTGAATAAATATGAAAACAAATGTTCTGAAATGTGGATAATCAAGCAAAAAGCTATATAGTATAGGAAGTATTGTTGCATTTAATGAAATTTTCCTAACCTTTGAAAGATGTTCTTTAACAAGATTATTTTGATTTAAAAAAATAAAAAAAAAAGGCAAATTGTGTCCACTTCTGTTGCTTAGGGAATCTTGTCATATAAGTGTAAAGACATCACTGAAACTCAGCACAGGAATATGTGCAAAATGTTTCACTTTCATCACTGTTTCTCTGTCATCACTGCATTTTTTTAACTATATTTTAAGTATATTGCTTTGGAATCGATGAGCTTTGGTTTGGTTTGAATTAGTTTGTAAGTTGTGTATTAAGCAAGCAGTAATGCATTTGCTTTCTTTCTATTCCATGGGTAGATACTGAAAACCTTTTAACTGTGTTAGAAATGGTACTAACAGTAGTATTTCTCCTTTTATCCAGGGTTACAACAAGGCAGTGGATTGGTGGGCGTTAGGAGTGCTAATCTATGAAATGGCAGCTGGATATCCCCCATTCTTTGCAGATCAGCCCATTCAAATTTACGAGAAGATTGTGTCTGGCAAGGTGAGTGAAGGCTTTGTGTATTTTTGCAAACGTAGTTGTTTGTCTTAGCAGAACCTGTTTTTTTGTGAGGAGTAGATGCAGAATTTAATGGCTACTAGACAGTGAGCAATTTGGAAAGAATATGGAAGAAATTTGTAATGTGTGCTTCTTAAGTACAGACCTTATTACAGTAATATTAAAAATCAAAGTTCTAAAAATCTGTTCCCTGCTTTCAAAAGCAAGTTATTAAATTTACAGACATTATGGTATTATATCCTTTTATGCTTGGATAAAAATGATCTGTTAACAATTATTTGGCTTCGTGCTTTATTTGCCTTGCTATTTTCTTTTCTAGAAATATTTTTATGAAGCTCTAAAGAGTTTCCATAATCCATAGTAGGTTTCTTTTCTTCTGTAGTCCTGTAGTTCAGGACATGTCAAATGTTCTGTTCAGCTTTCATTGTTACATGAAATTTTTAAGAAATGTTTCCAACTTCCCCGTTTTATTTTTTCATGAATAGCTCTTAGCGAGATGTGGTTATTCTGTTGCTTCTCCTGCCAGCCAGCGTTGTCTCTTCATGTTTCTCTGTGCTCACTTGATTTTTTATGGTTCTTCTCTTGCTTGTCCCTACATAAACACATGCCGTTTCACATCTTATGTACCGCTGTAATTCTGATCAAGGGAAGGAGCCTTAGTGTAGGCTCTGTCTAGGACCATATTTAAATCAAGAAGGTGGTTGCTGTAATACTGTGACCCCTCTGCTCTCTCTGTGCATAAATGGGAATTCACTTACTAGGATACATTTTTAAAGAAATGTTTATCTTCCAAAGTAAGAAAACTTGGGCTTTTTTTTTCAGTTGTATCTAATTTGCTCAACATTTGTACTGTTGATCATCAACTTTTTTTACTGAGTCCATGGATGGTTGCAGAAGCAGCACTGGATGTGAACTCTGGAAACTCTGAAATTCAGTTCTCAGCTATCAGCATGTTTCCTTTATAACCTGGAGTCTTTTATTTAATCTTCCTTATGCACCTGGTTCTCTTCTTAAAGAATTGAGTTAATATTTCCTTACTGCTCAGCTGTCTAGGTATTATATTCATTAAAATCTGTGGATTTTTCCTGTTCTAGAGTAGAATATGTTGACAGATAAACTGAAGCAGTGATCTTGATTATCAGGTCTCTTGATTTCGCAACACATTTTTATGTTAAATAATTCTGTGTTCTGCATTTACGTCATAACTGATCAGCTGAAGGTAAGGAGTGTCAAACGCTGAGACTACAGGCATGACAAATACATCTTTCTGCCTGTTCTTTTCCCCTTTCTTCTCTCTGCCATCTCAAACGGTATCAGCAGATCTTTTGCTAGTAAAACTCTGTGTAATTACATTCCATGAATCATCTTCAGATATTTCTCAGCCAGGTTTGAATGAATTGTATTGGCAAGTCACTTCAAAGAGTGCTGTATTATTTATCCAAGATCTTTGGTGTTGGTGTGTTCAGTTATCAGACACAGATTACAGTACAGCATAAAGTTCCAGATTGAATTTTCATGTATGATTGCTGAATGATATTTCAGAGCATATATATATGCTGTATATATACACTATTATATACTGTATTTCCTATGTGTGTATATATATACACAATATAATCTAAAAATTTATTCCTGGAAGATAGTTAAAAATGCCTTGAGATGATGTGGTAGTGAGGCATCAAGTTAAATTTAGCTTTTATATTATTATTTTTCCCCAACTCAGTCAGATCTGGAAACTTTCAGTTAAGAAAATGGTGGATGGACAAGGTAACACTATTGGTAAAGGCTCTGTGAAACAGAAGAACATGTGCAATAGTAATAATTGCTCTTTTCATGTGTTCCTACTTGATTTGTTTTTAGAGGAAGAATAGGAAATGGCCCAATGTTTCCTTTTGTGTGAATGCTGATTTACTTTGCAGGGCAAAGAATTGAACTTCTGTATTGTTTTTTAATGTTGTGGATGTATAATTTTAGGTAAGGTTCCCATCACACTTCAGTTCAGACCTAAAGGATCTTCTAAGAAATTTACTCCAGGTAGATTTGACCAAACGATATGGAAATCTCAAGAATGGTGTAAATGACATAAAGAATCACAAGTGGTTTGCAACTACAGATTGGATTGCCATTTATCAGAGAAAGGTAAGATCCTTCAGAAATACTCAGGTCACAACTATTAAAGATCCTTAAGGAGTTAAATTTCTGATTACTTAGTTGATTTTTTGCTTTCCTAGATCTGTTACTTGTATTTAAAGTGAGAAAGAGTGACAGTAGTTTAATCTTTAAGACTCTGAAGAATATATATTGATTGAATTATGTTTGTTTCTTGTTGGTATTTTAGCCTAGACCTCTGTATACATTTGTGTTCTCTTAACACTTGTTGTGCTTTAATCTATTTCTGGAATATCTCAGAATGAGCCATCTCCTTCCTCTCTCGCTTCTTATTTAACCCCTGCTGTAGTGGCATCTATAAATACTCCTCCACAGTGGAGAGGAATCTGTTTTCCTTTCCAGCTAGTTCTTAGCAGTCAGGCTGTGCTTCAGTGCTGAAAGCTCTAGCCAAAGTTAGAGCTTTTCTTTTTCTGCTAAAGAAGCATGCCGCCTCCTTCTTGCTCTGCTTTATCTGTGACTGGGACTGGATCATGCAGAGAATATCTATGCTCAGTCCTCAGTATCTGCTGAGGAGTTTTTGTCTTCTGATGCTACGCTTTAATTGACTGCAGTTCCATAAGCTGCAGTAATGGCAGGAGCCGTGCTGATTGCTTTTTTTCTGGCATGTTTAAAATGGCTTTCTAGACCTGCCTGACCAACATGATTTGTAATGTGTTTTTTAGAAAGTCCCTGCCCAGTCCACACTATAAACTTTAGGCCTGCACAAGAATGACAGCACCAGAGACAACTGGGAATATTTTCAGAGCATGAGCAGCCATTGACGTATCAGTTAGAGGGGAGCACATCAGTAGCTTCCAGGATGAATGAAGCAGAGCTGGGAGAGGAAGCTGGAGAAAGGGATGAAGATGATGGCAATTTGGTCTAGGTCTGTCTTCATTAGCTCCAAATCTCCTTCTCCCCTTGAGGGTAGAATTAAACTTAAATATCTGTAAATTAGTGTGGAAACAGATTCCTAAGAAATTAATTGTTCTCTAAATGCAACCTCTGAATTATCTTTATTTTTTTCAATGGGCAATCAATAGAAGACTAAAATAACTTCAGTGGTGGTGTCCCAGAAGACTCAGGTGGAGAAATAATTTTGTAGATATTGATATTATATATATATATATAATATACATAATATGTTATATATACATATGCATAACATATAATATATATTATATATAATATGTACAATATATAATTACCTAGATATTGGCAAAAAGGTTAGAGTTTAGTGATAGTATTTGAAAGTATTGGTTTGAATTTGAAACACTAACAGTCTTGACTATAGAGGCACGAACTTGCTGCTGTAACAGCAATATTTTAAAGGCCAAGCCTAAAAACTAACAATAGTTTATAAAAAGAAACTGGTTGTTTGGCTACACAAATTGACAGTACAGTTGTTGTATTATTCACTAATGTATTAATTACTAGAAGACAGGGTACAATTAACACATCCTCTATTCTTTGTATTAAGTATAGATGTTTTTAAGAAAAGATTCCCCATTGTAGGATTGTAATTATCTTTGCTTTCTTAAACCTGTTTACAAGGCAGATTAACATGCACTGAGTTTCATTTGCCAGTATGCTGTCTGGGGATGCCAAGGCCCCGTAATAAATATTAAGTCAGATATTTTAATATTGTGCTGAATATTCTTAGCATTGCTAGTGCACTGGTGTGGAGAATTATTTTCACAGAAACAAGAAGTATTTTAAAACATGAGCAAGTAATACAGCCAGAATAGCTATTACTAGTTTTAAAGGATTGTAAAAGGTGATGCTGAATAAATTGGGAGCTTCTCACGATAAGGAATAAATACTGTAATACTAAGGGGCTGAAACAACAGCATGGATCGTAGTATCATTTAAGCAGTCATAGAAATACAGCAATAAATTCGAGGTTTATACCAGCTTTTCACAGTGGCTGCTACCACAGCATGTATTTTCCTGAATCTCCTTGGCAGCTAATGTAACAGGAATAATTTGTTAGGCTACAGTCGTAAGTGAACCAGTTAATTACTTAATATTTCAGATAAGATCAGGTCTCATTTTGCTAGCTTTTTATTATGTTTGCTAGCTGTTTATTAAAATGCTGCCTGATAATATGATTGTACTTAGAGCAAAACAGGTATTTTGCTATAAGCAAGTGTTATCTCCTGAAGTGTCCTTTTAGCAATTTCCTTAGTGAAGACAATAGGAAAAAGACTGAGCCATCTGATTTGAACATGTTTTAAAATTCTTCTTGTGTTCTGAGCTTTGTTGTAAGAGTTTCTGAAAATCAGTTTGTGAAGACACAGAATTCAGGTGACAGTAACTTTTGAAGGCTAGGTGTGTACACAGACTGTATATTCTCTCAGAATAAATTGCCTAAACACTTACATTGTTTCAGCAACAAAAGGGTACACAGATGACAAGTTAGTGTTATTTCTTGGGGGTGTATAATGTTATCACCCAAAGTTAGCAGACCTTAGTTTGTAGTAGTATGTGCTGTACCTCTTTAATTTACTAATTTTCACACACACACACACACCCCATCAGTAATCTACCCAGGGGAATGAGCAGTTCCACAGTTGCACAGTATGATCTGATCCCCTGTCTTAGCTGGAGCTGTGCCTGCTCTGCTTATCTGTCTGCCCACCATGTTGCCTCTGGCACACATACTCCTTGGGACGTCCCCAAGAGAGATACTTGTATGATTACTTTGCATTTCCAGGTTTAAATTTGCATCACCTCAGTGATTTTGCTAGAATTTTGCTTACTGCAAGTGGATAGATCAAGTACCTGTCAAATGAAAAAGAAAATGCAGTACTGATAATCATACCTCACACTTCTGATTGTCCTAGACGTGTTGGAGTAGAGCTCCTCTCCTTCTCCCCAGTCTTCTACTCTCTCTGGTCTCTCCCTTACCATCCATTTTTCATCACTGCCTCCCATCAATCCTGAACCTTGCATATTCCTTCTTCCAGCATGCAGCTGATTCTAAAATTCCACTTACTTTAAAAGTAATTAAGCTTAATTTTGAACTTTATGACATGTGATAGACTAGAAGGATTAATATTTGAATTAACATTAGCTAAGTGAAGGTAGAGTTTAGTAGTCTGATCCCTAAAATAGCATTTCTGTGTCTGCAAGTTGGCAACAATTCCTTTTTATTCCCTCCACCTCTCCACTTTCCTTCCTCTTCCCCTGACTGTGTAGGGACAGTCAGTAAAAATGCAGGTATGTCCCTGTGCAGATCCTGTCGGTGCAGATCCCTGTTTGTGAAGATCCATATCTTCATTTATTGTCATTTCAGTTTAACTTCCAAGATGAGTGGAGGCTGAAAGCAGGGGTAGACCGAGACTGTTCAGTTGTATCCAGACCCAAGGATTTTATTGTAAGGTCAGCTTCAGGAAGCTGTAGGTTCCCTCAATTTTAAGAAACAGCAGTTAAGAGGATCCTGAAAAACTACAGGTTCCAGTGACTGGATATGAATGGCTTGCTACCATACAGCTGACATGAGACGTACTGAATCTCTTGGTCAGTTGAGTATATATGTGGATCTGAGAGGATGTGCAAGTAGTCTTTACCAGAAAGGTTTTTCCATCATTAATTAGAGCTGCACTGGCATTCTGTACAGTCTTTAGCGACCCCTTCATGTGTCTGCTTGTCTCTCTCTTGTTTCAGGAAGGCTTTCGCTTCTCACAGTTAGGTCCCAGGAGGAACTTCATAGGAGGTGGAGAGCATACTGTTTTAAACTTGTATTAAGTTAGTTTTTATCTGAAAATGGAGGTTTGGTGTAAGTAGAAGAGGGATTCCAAACTGATTTTCGGGTAGTGTTGATGGTAATCAACCTACTCTGCTTCCGCTGTGACTGTGTGCTGGTGCTGTGCAGCCCACACTGTGCTAGGAGCTGCACCACGCAGCTGGTGAACAGCAGAAAGCAGGGACTCTTCTGCAAGAAGAGAATTAAGGTTTGTTTTGAAGTGGAAGCAGTTTTTACTTAATGGTGGTCAGTGAGATACTAGTCTCTTTCAGCTTACATTCATACAGCTAGATGTGTACCTTCTTAGGCCGGATTTATTTATGCCACAAATTCAAACTGTAATATCTGATTTCTTGGCAGGATTTGAGGAGTAATGGGAATATTGTTGTGCTCATTATCACAACGTTAAATCTAAGAGTATTAGGGCAATAAGATTTCAAGTGCCTCTTTTTTTTTTTCCCTCACCAAATACAGGTAGAAGCTCCATTCATACCAAAGTGCAGAGGTCCTGGAGATACCAGCAACTTTGATGACTATGAAGAAGAAGATATTCGTGCGTCTCTAACAGAAAAATGTGCAAAAGAATTTGCTGATT